>SDVV010033188.1:0-11328 GCA_016164225.1 Gammarus roeselii
GGAGTGGTGGGTTGTGGTGCGTGTTTGTGTGTGGGTGTGTGTTTGTGCCTGTCCTGATGTGTTGCTTCTTTGTTGTACAGTGTGCTGTTCTGGAATTTGTTTGTTATTTTTTTTTGTTCATGTCATGCATGCGGATGGTTCATGTGATAGCCAATAGTGCGCACTAATTCCAGTTCCTATACCTGTGTTAACATTGCTGTTCTCAACAGCATACTGGCGCGCATGGCTGTGCTGGCCTCCCCCGGCTCTGCTGCTCCCCACTTGATGTGGACCTGCTGGAGGGGGCTGCAAAGGTAAGAAAAAAGGTAAGAGATCTCATTCCTCAGCAAGCGGAGAGGACCAACAGCTGGATGACCAATCTTTTGATTTCTGACATTTGCTAACACTGACAGTGTGAGCAGATCCAAATAGACTTGCACAAAATATTGCCTTGTCTAAACAGTGACAAATGAAATTCAATGTAGACAAATGTTAAGTTATGCATATTGGTCCTTGTAACCCCAAAGCACAAATATTCAAAGTCTGGAAAGAAACCAATTCCTGCCACCAAAGAGAGGGATCTAGGGGTCATCATTAGTAATGACTCAAAAGCAGCAAGCAATGTAATGGTGTAGACAAAACAGGTAATAAAATGTTAGGTAATGTTAGGTTATTCATTTTCATCAAACATTTATGAATAATATTGCAAGCTAAAAGTTTGGTGTTACAACGATTGCATGTTAGAACAATCCTGTCACAGAAAATGACTGTAATCTAACTGGTACTAAAATTCTGGATCATAATTCTCAATGAACTGGAACTGGAACCTAATGGAACCAACGTCTGGGCTGAACACCTACTGATCAGTGTTTCACCAGATGATACAGCTTTTAATGTGAAAAAGTTTTTTTCAATGAGGTAGTTTTTACTGAAAATAAAATCTTTCAAGACAACACATACTGATCAGTATTTAACCGGATGATACAGCTTTTATTGTGGAAACCATTTTTTTTAATGTGGTAGTTTTTACTGGAAATAAACATTCTAACAGTGTTAATAAATAACTCCGAAACCTACTGCGGTGTGATGCTTGGAGCGGGATGTGCGGTGGTTGGGGGGACATGTGTTTAATTGAAGTGAGACTTATAGAGGTGTAAAGATAGAAGGGATGGCAGGATATACAATGTCAAGGTGGTTGACCTCCACGAAGGAAGAGTGAAGGATCACTATGTTGGGTGGGGAAAGAGTTTTGAGGGATGGGTGGAGCTCGACTCAGGTTGCATTGAGGAGGCCTCTGGCAGAAGTGTAGGGCCCGGTGGTTGTACAGCAGTTCTGGACCTGTGTGGAGATGGCAATACTGCATGCACAAGCTCAGTGGGGTCAGTGATCCAGGTCCTGGAGGAGTTCAGCAAGGAGAAGTTTTGGCCTTGGAGGTGTTCAGCAGGGGAGAAATTTCGGCCTTGGAGGTGGAGAGGAGAGCGAGTGTGGGGGCTGTCACTCCTCACCATGGTGCATCTTCTTAGCTGTGGTCAACTTTTGGGGGTGCGGGTGCTTCCGAGCGGCGCTGTTTGCGGTCGTAGTCGGCTTCAGTTGCGCCTCCTGTGGATTCACCGTCCTCGCCTTTGCAGTCTGCTGTGGCGTCTGGCGGCTCTGCTTGCGTGAGGTGCAGGGTTGTGGCGGGCTGGGTGCTGGGCGTGCCGGTGGTCTTGTGGACAGCTGGGCTGCTGTAGCGGGAGCTGGTTCGGCGTGTGGCTTTTGTCATACCAAGCTGAGTAATCAGACTGTTTTTTGGGGTGTCTGTCGGAGAGGTTTTCACTCGGAGACCATGTGATTGGGTATTGAAGAGAGTTTGATTATTACTGTTCTGTCCAAATTATCTGGTGCTCTTAGGTACATCTGTTGTCATTGTTGAGGCTGCAAGGATAATTCGGAGGCAGTCGATCATCTTCACGGTTCTTTTTCTCAGTTGCTGGTGACAGTTGGAGCACTGGTGGGGCAGGTAAAAGTGTGATGGTGGGTGCAAAGAGCATGTGCAGTTGTGAGTCTACTCTGGGAAGTCAGCAGACACCATCTGGGTGGCCGTGGCACAAATTGTTCCTCTGGCGCTGGGTTGTTTAGGAGGGATGTCTCTGAGGAAGTGAGGGAGCTAAATGAGAGGGAGAAAGGGAAGTGCTCAGTTATGTTGAAAGGTTTTGATTGTGAGACTGTTGAGCTGGTGGAAGCAAAATTTCATGAAATTTGCTGTGTCCTGGGTGTTGATGTTGATCTGACTGACTAGGTCAAGATTGGTGCTACCAGTCTGTTCAGAGCAAAAGTGGTCATGACATGATGATTCCAGGCACAACTTTTTTGTCCCAAGCCAGTAGGCTGAAAATCTTGGATGGTTTTTTGGAGCCTTCTTATTCAGAAAGACCTTACTTACAGGCAGAGGGGTAAGTTGCTGGCTAGGAGGCAGGCTCTCACTGCATCAGAGAGTGATAAGGGGGGGAGGAGTGTTATTGGCAGCTGCTGCTGGGAGAGGGGCTGGTGTCAGTGCTGGTCAGGGAGGGCCTGTTCTTTCCAGGGATTCCTCTTGTCTGACACAGGGTGGTGGTGGTCGAGGCGGTTGCGGTCGTGTTTGGGACGTTGAGGTGGCCGCGGCGGCAATATTAGCGATGCTGGTGGCCGCGGCGTTGCTGATGAACGTGGCGGTGCTGATGACCGTAGCGGTGCTGGTGGTCGCGGGGATGCTACCAGTCAAGGGAGTGCTGGCAGTCGAGGGAGTGCTGGCGGGCGGGGAAGTGCTGGCGGACGGGAAAGTGCTGGCGGACGGGGAAGTGCTGGCGGACGGGGAAGTGCTGGCGGACGGGGAAGTGCTGGCGGCCGAGAAAGTGCTGGCGGCCGAAGAAGTGCAGGCGGCCGAGGTAGGGCTCGCGGAAGCGGTCGTGGTGCCGGGACTGGCTGTGGTCCTGGTGGTGGTGGTCGTGGAACTCCAGGTGGCTATGAGGATGGTGTTTTACACTAGCCAGGCAGTCTTTGCAGATGGATTTCCCCATTTAGCTGTTGTGCTGTGTAAATTTAAATTCCCTTATGAATAAGGTTCCTTACGTTGGTCATATGGTGCAGCAGTGGGACTTGCAGTTGGTTGGTGTGTGTGAGTCGTGGTTGACTACATCAGTATCGTCATCCTTTGTTGATTTGCTAGGGTCTTCCCAATGTTGCTGCCATTTCTCTCCTGCATTATGATGTCTCAGTTGTGGTGGCTTACCATCCCCTCTCATTCAGCTGAGGGGAATGCTGAACTGATCAAATTAATGCTGGAGTTTGGTGTTGGTAAGGAGGTTGTTGTTCTTGATAATTTCAACTTGCTTTTGTTGGACTGGTCTGTAGACATTTTAAATAATTATATGCCTCCAGTTCATTTGCAGTTTTTAGATTGTTTTGCTCTTCTTGGACTCACTCAGTGGGTGAGGGAAAGTACTTTTATTGATTTGGGCACCATTCTTGATCTGGTGCTGACTACAGAGGAAGATCTGGTGTCATCTGTGGCAGTTTTGCCTCCTCTACCGGGGTGCCACCATACCCCTGTCTTGGTTGAATATTGTTTTCAGATGAATGAGGGAGGTTCCAGTTGATCCTGGTTCTGGTTTTGGATCGCCATGTGGTCTCATGGAGATTATAAGAGTAAGAGAGGTTTTGACTGACGTTGATTCGCATTATAAGTTCCTGAACACAATATGGAGGAGAATTATAGTTTGTTTCAGTCAGTTAACCATTTGCTTGTTGGAATGTTTGTTCCCACTCAAGACTCTGTTTCGCAGCCAAGCTGGTGGCGGGGCCCTCTGAGGAAGCTGATAATCAGTAGATCTCAGGCTTGGGCCCAGTACAAGCTTTTGAGGAGGGAGCTTGGTAGTACAGCATGAGGAGGTGTTGGTGTCCTTAGGGAAGTTTAGTAGGCTCAATTATGAGTACAGAAATTTTTATTGGCACAGCCAGTGGTTGTATGGACAGGAACTAGCCAACAACTTCTCTGTTGCTCCCAAGATGTTACACTCATATCAAAAACAGAAAGAAGGGCTGTCCTTCTATTGGTCCTCTGAAGCTTCCATCTGGTGAGGTTGTTGTTAATCTGAGAGACAAGAGTCAGCTGTTTGAGGACTCTTTATGGTCTGTTTTTGTGGATGCTGATCCTGCCTGCTCTTTCCCACATCAATTTTTTACTGGAAAATTTGGTGAGATTAGTGTGACAAGACTGTTAGTCTCGCAGGTTTGGTCAATTTAGATTCATCTTTTGCCCATGGACCTGATAGCGTCAGCCCTAATGTTTTGAAGCAATGTTCTTGGCAGCTGTCATTGCCCTTGTCTTTGATATTTGTGAAGTCTTCAGGCCAGGGAGTTTTGGCAAGGGCAAGAAAGGAATCTCAATTTATTCCCTTATTAAAGTCTGGTGCGAGGAGCAACTCTCTCAATTATCGACCTGTGAGTCTCACTTCTGTATGTTGTAAGTTGCTGAGGCGGGTTATTGTGTGGCAGGTGATGTCTTTTCTGGGATATTCTGGCATTTTGTCAAGCGGCCAATTTGGATTCAGGGTGGGAAGGAGCACGGAGGATCAATTGCTGCTTACTTATGATGAGGTTGCTGATCTGGTGGATGATGGAATGGTGGTCGATGTGGTCTTTCTGGATTTCTCCAAGGCATTTGATGTTGTCAATCATTCTGTTTTGTTGGCCAAACTAAGGTGTGTGGATATTCATGTTGGATTGTTGTATTGGATTCGTAGTTTTCTGATTGGGAGGAAAATGTGTGTTCCTGTGGGGGGAGTTGTCAGTGACTTTCAGGAGGTGACAAGTGGAATACCCCAGGGTTCTGCGCTGGGCACGCACTTGTTTCTACTATATGGCAATCATGTTGCAGCTGGAGTAGCTTGTAAGTGGAAGGCTTTTGCTGATGACTTCAAACTTCATTGTAGTTTCCCATGCAAAGTACAAGCAGCTTGCTTCAGTGTGTCTTCTTTGCAGAGAGATCTTCACTTGGTGCAGTCTGGTGTGTCTTCTTTGTAGAGAGATTTTCACTTGGTGCAGTCTATTTCCCTGTCATGGAATCTCTTTCTGAACATTGCCAAATGTGTCTTTATGCGTTTCAACAGGGGTAGTCTAGAATCAGAGCAGCTTGATGATGGTATTGCTTATAATTTGAATGGTGTGGCACTTGAGCTTGTTGATTCCTGCAGGGACTTGGGAGTGCTTGTTGATGCAAGGTTGCAATTTCACCTACATGTGAAGAGTGTTGTTAGAAAAGCTTCAACTCAGGCAACCAGTCTGCTCTGTTCTACTGTCAATAGGAGTTCTGTTTTCATGGTGTCTTTGTTTGTAACTCATATAAGGCCCATCTTGGGCTACTGCTCTTGTGTGTGGAATGTGGGATTTTTGGGGGATCTGAGACTTTTGGAGTCTGTGCAGAGGCGGTGGACCAGGGAAATAGAGGGTCGGGTGGAGTGGACTATGATGAGAGGCTCAGAGCTTTGCAGTTGTTTTTGGTTAGAGGGAGGTTGTTGCGTCTGGATCTGTCTGGTGAAGTGTTGGAAGATTTTCATTGTTCTGTGGATTCGGGGATGTCTACTCTGTTTGAGCAAGCTCCAGATATTGGCTGACTATAAACACAGATTCTTTTATTCTCCCTGTGTTTGGATCTGGAACAGTCTGTCCTCTGGTGTGGTGCAGTGCAATCCCCTCTGTGGCTTCAAGAGGGCCTTGACTGAGGAGTTGGGGGGGGGGTATTATACAAGTTTTGCTGGGCATAGCAGGTTTGATTTTGTGGTTTTGTTTCTGTGTTTTGACAGTTGGGTGCAATTGTTGACTGTCTTCAGTGTTTTTTTGTCAACCTATCAAGCGCAATCCGATCAGTGCTCTGCTGCAGTTTTGATACGTTGTTGTTCTTTAGATTGCAGGCGCACTAAGGTATACTGCCTTTTATGCCCGCATGCCCTGTTGGCTGGGCCGCCGGGGCTGTGGGGGACTGCAAAGGTGAGATGATATCCCACACTATCTCATTCAAGAGCAGGCACAGTATTCATATGTTATAGCAGACATTTGTTAGACTATGCTTTGGTCTCCATCTCTTAGAAAAGACATTATTAAATTAGAGAAGGTTCAACAAAGAGCTACCAAATTTACCCCAGCACTGTGCAACAAATTGTGCAAACTCAGTGAACTTGACCATTATTTGCTAGGGATGCGTTACCTCAGAGGTGACATGATCAAAGTGTGGAAAATTATGAAGGGTAGGGAAAACATCCTAAATCTTGATAGTCTTCTGGTTTTCTTAAATACAAAAAATAAATAAAATTCCATGTGCTTGTGCTGATGAAGACCTGGGGCAGTGATAACTGGCTGGATGTGCCCAGCTACACTGCTCAATAGTCTGTTAGATCTGACCGCAGGGGCGGGGGTGTAGCTGTGCTGGTCAGCTCCGACCTGCAGTCACGTGTGCACTTCTCTACAACAAGTAATACAGAATTATCTGAGAGCTGTTGCGTCGGAGTGACTATTTGTAACCGAGTATACTGTGTTGGGTGTATACCATTCTCCTTAGTCTCCTATGCTTGATTTCAATGATGTATTTCATATAATGATAAATAACATCACATTTTGGCTACTAGTTCAGTAATGGCTTGTGATTTTAACATTGATATCAGTTTAGTGAAAAATTTTATAGTCTTCATTTTATTCGTTATTAATATTCCAACCTGTGTTACCACAGACATTTCCACCACAATTGACCACATTTGGATGAATTCATTGCAGCAGTGTTAGTCAGGTGTGATACCTGCTGACATCAGTGATCATTTCCCTACTTTTCTGGTCATGCCAAATGCGTTCCCCTTGGAGTCCTCTAAGATCAAAATTAAATTCCACTGGCATTCTCCTGGCAACCTGAAAAATCTCCAAAACAAACTAGAAGCCTTTGTAAGTGAATTCCACAAATTCAATATTTTAAATGCTGAAACACTGGGAAATATCCATCAATAAATTTTACAAATTCTATAATCAACTTTGTCCTGTTATAACTAAGCAGGTATCCAAGAAGCGTGCATCCCATCCGTGGTTGACCGATGATTTGCTCCGCTGCGTGACTGAGAAGCACTGCCTGTACCACGAGTCGCACACCAATCCTACTCACCTTTCACCTTTGTATCTCACTTTTGCAGCCCCCCACAGCCCCAATAGCCCCGCAGGCATGGGAGGCAGTACACCTCAGCGCGCTAGCAATCAAAAAGAACAGCACGGCACAAGCCCTGAAGCAGGATGCTGGTCAGAATGCGCTTGATAGGTCTAAAGAAAACAAAACATGTATGAAGACAGTTAACGACTGCCAACAACTGTCAGCCACACAAACAAAGCCCCAAGGTCAAATCAAATTGGGTCTAGAAAACTCAAACAACACTGCAGAGGTAATGCTCTTATAGATCAGTAAAAGAGGTATAGAAATTGGGTATGTGGATGCATTAGGAAAACTTAAGTCCAATATTATCATGATAAATTTTTGTCTTATAAGAACAAAATTTGCAGAATATGGATGGGCATTAATAATGTTTTGCCACCGGATTCTATGAAACAAACTGAATTCAAGTTGGATGTCAATAGTGAGGAGTTATGGAAGCCTGCTGATGTTGCAAATTTGTTTAATGTCTATTTTATGGAGATTGCTGACAATCTTGCAACTAAAATTCCTCCCGTGAATATTGATCAGTTACAATACATGACACAGCTGGGTAACTCTTTTGGTTGTTTCCCAACAGACTCTAGTAAAGTCTCAAAAATTATCAAGTCTTACGAAAGCAAAAGATGTCCTCTTTCATCAATCCCATCATTTGTTTATAAATTTGTTTCAAATACAATTTTTTCACTGTATTGGACCACATTAGTTTGTTTTTTAGTTGAGGGTGTTTTACCAGAAGTGTTAAAAAAGGTTCGAGTTGTTCCAATTTGCAAGAGTGAAGCAGCTAATTTAGTTTCCAACTACCTCCCTATTTCAACTTCACCTTTCCTGAGCAAAATATACCAAAAAACAATGTCCACGCGCATTATTAAATTTTGTTATCGTTTCAGAAGGGGAAATCAACAATAGATGCGATCCTGCAGTTTGTAGAGCAGGCTCATGGAGCACTAAATTACAGAAAGTATCTTATAGCAATATTTCTTGACTTCAGTGGGGCATTCAACACTGTTCAACATCATATTCTGCTGGGGAAGCTTGAGCGGTTGGGCATCCATGGGAACTCCTTGCGGTGGTTTGAGTCAAACCTGAGTGATAGGGAGCAAGGTTGTGGATATTAATAGCGTTGTAGTAGTGCATTGCGTTTACTGTTGTCATACCGTACTAATCGTGATTTCCACTCAGCAATAATTTTTCTTTTATATTCTAGATTAAGCAAAGTAGTTATATCAAAGAGTTGGAAAGATGATTGAAATGTGACATTGTCATGCTGTCATATTGATGCGCAGAGGTGTTAAGAAATACCAACTCTGAGGACAGATAAGGTGAGCTGGGAGTATAGTTGCAGTGTTTTCCCTCAGTGGTTTGGGTATTACTTGTGTAGTCTGTGATTGGCTATTGTAAGTAGCTAATTTTTCAGCGCTAGTTATAATATTGGATATTACATGCATAATCAATTTTCATTTGTCTGTCTGTGAATTAGTGGCACACTGTGCAATATTAGCAAGTTATTTATTATATGTTTTGGAATTATATAAGTATTCTAAAAAGTTGATACTGTTTGTTATAGGATGGATGGATAAAGAGACACTATCATAATAGATTGTCATGTTATGAGAGGTGTTTGTATCAATGTAACTTCAAGAAATCATATGTGAAATTATATTTTGGCTCAATATGTATATTGCCTTCCAGTGAGATTTTCTAGCCGCTAGCCGGCTGTTCCTTGTGCTTGCGGGTCTGTGGAGCCTTGTGTTTTGCTGATAATGCTGGGTGTCTTATTACAGCTTGCTCATTGCTTGTTGGCTCTCTGCCAGATGATTGACATCTCTCCCAAGGCGGGATCTGCCTGACTGCCCCACCATCGGCTTGTTGGCACTTGTTTCTTCTGGAGAGGTAACTGATTGCCTAGATTTACAGAAGCAAATAAATGAGATGCAGAGTGTTATCAAAATCTCTAATCTTTGCTATGAGCTCTTTCATTGATGAAATGCAGGGTACTAGTTTGAGTATAGTTGTCTATTATATTATGTTCATGGATTTGAACTTCAGTTCCTTGGCAAATGTTTGAACTGCGTTACATTTTTTATTGAGTTGGTGTAATTTTAATTACTCATAGCCATCTTGTTTTCATGTGGATTCTTATTCAACATTTTCGCGCAGTATTCTGCTCGGAGCGCTGTTGCCGCCCACAGTGCTCCTCATAGCTGGCTGCTGTCACTTGTGCCTTCCATCTCATTTGGATAAGCTTGCCGCATGCAGTCACCAGTTGGGTTGTGGTCCTAGCCTCCGAAGTGCAGGATCAGGTAATATTTATGCGTGTGTTGGGTTGCCAGGGCTGAGGAATGTTGCTGCCTGCAAGTGTTAGTATATGTTGAAACAATGCATTATTTTGTATATGCCTGGAAGTGCACATTTTCAGTGTTTTGGCTAATTATAGTTTATTCATTCATAGCAGTACCTAAGTTTGTAATTCTATTGCCAGACTCTTTTAAACTACAATGAAATATATCATAGTATGTATAATATTCATTCAAATTATATTATAGCTTTTATATTCCAATATTTCTAGGATATTTCTGAGTTGTGTTTATGTTTTACCTATTGAAGCATGTAGAAAAGTTTGCATATATTGAATCCTATGATGAGTTTATAAAGTAGTATCATATCTGTTTACCTTTTGGTGAATCCACTTTTAGAATAGGTTGTTCAACTTATAACTTATACCTTGTTCTTTTTTTCATTCATTTGCAGCAGAGTTGCTGAACTTCCTCAGAAGTTCTAGCCTCAGCCCCCCTCTTGCATTGTGTCTTGAGTCTACTGCTATAATTTTTACTAGAGTTGTTGATAAATATTGAAAAATGTCTTTTGAGTTTGCACTTTGCACCTGTCCCTAAAATTGATAGAAAAAAACAATGTTCTGGAACCAATTGCCAGAGGACCCTGTATATATAAATATTAGTTTTGTGCTGTCATCGGGGCCAGCCACCACTGAAGCATTACATCTGAACCTTGCTCATTGACTGTGGGTGTACCACAGGGCTCAATTTTGTGCCCTCAACTGTTTCTTCTATATATCAATGATATGGCAAGTTCCTCTACTGCACTCCGGTTGGTACACTTTGCTGACAATACAACTACACTGGTGGAGGAAACCAGCTTCATGACCTTTGTACAACTGTCAACAGAGAACTCCAGAAGATTGATCAGTGGCTTTCTCTTACCTTTGATCTCTTACCTTTGCAGCCCCCTCCAGCAGGACCACATCAAGTGGGGAGCAGCAGAGCCAGGGGAGGCCAGCACAGCCATGCGCGCCCAGCACAGCCATGCGCGCCAGTATGCTGTTGAGAACAGCAATGTTAACACAGGTATAGGAACTGGAATTAGTGCGCACTATTGGCTATCACATGAACCATCCGCATGCATGACAAAAACTAAAAAAAAAAAAAAAGAACAAATAAATTCCAGAACAGCACACTGTACAACAAAGAAGCAACACATCAGGACAGGCACAAACATACACCCACACACACACACAAACACGCACCACAACCCACCACTCCAGCGCCACAGCAAAAAGCAAACAAATCCAAAGCCAGGACGCCAACACGCTGCAGAAGAACCCCAAACTAAACAAACTCAAACAGAGTATTGCCCAAAAACTCCGCAAGCGACCTCTTGAATGCAGCCAGGGAATCTGACTCCACCACAGAACTCTGTTCCACAACTGAACACATCGTGCTCCAAAGAACCTCCTCTTGATGTCCGTATTACAAGCCGGCATCAAAAGCTTATAGGGATGGCCCCAAGTTCTTGCATCAGGAGCTCTCCAAAAAATACCCCCAAAGTCGACAACACCATCCAACCAGCAGATGATCCTCCAGTATATAATAAGGTCCGCCCTGAGAAACCTTCCTTTTATAGAAAATAAGCCAAGTTGCTTCAGCCTGGAAAAGTAATCCAACTCAGCAAGACCATCCACATTTCTTGTCCATCTCCTCTGCACAGACTCAAGCAATCTCAAATCCCCAAGGAAACCCACATTCCACACTGACAAACAATAATCCATGAGAGGTTTGATGTGCATCACAAAGAGGGACACCATGAAGTGAGGACTACGACAAACTGTGGATCTCAGCAGGCTGCTGGCCAAT
>SDVV010033189.1:0-11328 GCA_016164225.1 Gammarus roeselii
GGGTCATTATGACGCGGCGGGGGTAAACCAGGGAAAACTGTCGGGCCCTGCTGCCGACGACGGTTCCTCGGACTGCACTCGGGACCCCGAGTGTAAGTTGAGGGGCTACCGGCCGGACCCTTTAGCACAAAAGGGCTAAGTTGTGTGAGTGTGAGCGTATGAGGGTGTGAGGTGCACCTTGCCGTCGGCCACCCCCCTTTCTGGGGGCTGGCCTAGTGTCTGTATCTGTATCGTTAAGAGGCTCTCAACGCTAGAACTTCAGGTTACGGATTACGTCGTATTTTTCAGCATTTTGTTTACTTCATCCTACTCAAGGTAATACAATGTTACCATAGGACCTATTGCACGCATTGTTGATGCTGCTATTTTTAAGATTATATTGCCACTACCTGACTGTTCACCCACTCTCATTCTGGTGGGCAATAGGTATTGATTACGTAATTATTATTTGGCGGCTCATACTCTCGGCACGCATATTATTTTGCCGCGACGAGCAAGTATATATACTGCCGTTGACACAACGCAATATTTGTAATTGTCTATACATTAACATCATTTGGGCGCTCAAACTCGAGGTCCGCATATTATTTTGCCGCTAGGAGCTACCTTTATTTTCTGTTGTTGGCTCTGAACAATACTTGTATTTGCGATAATTACAGTCATTCCTCCATTTATACAAATGTGTTCTCATTCCTTACACAGCAAGCGTTTTTTGAAACCACTCTGTTCAAGATGCAGCCAATCCATCCAATTTCTGTGCTTTTCTGGCATAGGTCAGCTTGCGCTACATGATGGTAATTTCTATGCTAACACTATGGCTCTTACGAAATGGAAGAGAATATAACTTTTGTTATTTTGATTCTCTCAATAAAAAGCTATTTCTTTAGATTGTAGTAAGAGCCATAGGGGGATTCCTCCTCCTCCTGCTATCTTAAAGAAACAACGGTTACCAAAAGGTTTTCCTTTACATCACAACCAAGAAAATCTAAACCCCCTGCTTCCCTGAACCCCATGCTGGAAGTTGCTTCAGTTTTCCTGACAGGAGCTGCTTTTCACCGGCCCTCATGATTGCCGGGTATGGTAGTCCTCAGTTATTTAGGGCGGGAGAGTGTTCGGATCGTCGAAAACAGTCAAAAGGCATGAGTCAAGTTTTTGTCTAAAAAGTTTGAGACATATTTTGTTGAAACAGGTTGGAAGACAAAACGGTGAATTTTGTCTATAAGATCAAATTTAGTTGATTAAGGCCGAAAGACAAGAATAGTCAAATTTAGTCTGAAAGGTCGGAAGACATAAATTGTCTAAAATCATTAAAAAAAGTCAAAAACAATAAATTTAATTTTTTTTTGAAGAAATATTCAGACATAAAAGCAGTCAAAAACTACTTTCAACAAATGTGATCAAGATTCACTAAAAATCGTCTCTGTAACGTCTCCTCATCAAGATTCATTTGAACAAAAAGCAGAAGCGCATGCTAACACTAGCGCTCTAACTACATTACAGAGAAATAGCTTTTTATTGAGAGAATCGAGATGACATAAATTATAATATAGGGTGTTGTGTTTCTATGGAATGGACTGAAATTTGTTAGATATGTAATGAAGATCACTAATTTGGTAGCGATGCTGTATTTCCTCTCATGAACTGTTATCCATCCAGAGAGGACATGCCAACAATTTAGTTATATGTTATCCATCTTTTAAATGCCTAATTTCGTCAGGGGTTTATTTGTGAACAAATGCGAGAGAGGCATGCTCATGGAGGCTCTTGCTGTTTCATACTTATTCATATTTATTTACATAGTTGAACTAAAGAAAGTAACTAGCTATGAATTTAGAGTTGAAAGTATCCAACATGACAAAATTACCTCTGTTGTCTGAACAGTTTACTTGTCTTTATCTTTTTAATGCATTTGCGCTTGTAAAAATATATCACTTCCTACAAACGATCGCGAATTAATCACTAACAGCAGATAATTACATTTATTAACTGAGAGGTTCAATATAGTGGATATCTATTGTAATCAATTTTTATTATATATCTTTTCCGAAACGAAAGCCTTGTGCCAATGTGTAACCATTTGCTGTTAGAGGACTCAAAATTCTAATGTCATTCATGGGTTTCCGTCCTTCAGATCGCAGCAAAAGCCTAGCTGCACCCTTAGTGTCCAACGTTACATCACAACGATCCGTGGCATCGATCGTTCCTGGTGTTGAGCTTCGTCAGAAAACTCCTCCAGACATCACCGAACCCAGCTCCAACTTTGGTCGTGGGTCTGCCGGGCGGCACACCATTGCTGTGTCCTCCCTCGCCGAAGGCAGTCCTTCAACTGAGGCTGCCGTTGAGCTGAGGCCAGGATCCCACGAGGAGGGTGATGACTTTGGTGGCCGACAGACGGCGAGCATGAGGCACAAGAGGCTCAATGTCAGCCCGTCACGCCCCGGCAGCCGAGGTAGCAATGGCAGCGTACGCTCTACTAATTCAATTGGAACAGGTGAGCATAACAGCACGGTAGCTATTAGTCCTTTTATTCGATATTTATATTTATTATATTGGTATAGCGGAGATGAAAGTTTTATTGATGCTTTGATGTCTTGAACATTGAATTAAAAAAAAACAATGATGATGAAGTTCGTGCTTTTATTTTGGTGCATATGAAACTATTTGCTATGCACTGTTAACATGAATGTTTGGACCAAATTAGTGAAATCGAATAATAAGTCTTTTGCTAAGATTTGTAACTCTGTGATTTTACACAGACTGATCAATCGCTTCATGAAGGTTATAAGCTACAATAACGAGCCACTTATCTGTTTGTCCCGAGATAACAAGCTACCTGCTTTTCAGAGCTGTCAGGTCTGACTTCAGCTTGGAGGTGAGGCAGTGTTTGATACCCATTTTTCATTCTCCCTGTGATGCAGAGTTGTCAGGTCTGATTGGCACCGATAAAGCAGAGCGGCAGGCGGCAATGCGACGCGAGGCTGTGCAAGAACTCCTCACCACCGAGATAGAGTACATACACGACCTAGAGGCCCTGATCCATGTGTCTTCAAGCACAGCCAGTCGCGCCAAAGAGGCAAGTGTTGACGTGTCAGCTCTGCTAGGCAACCTGGACCAGGTGATCTTGACTGCAAAGTCGTTGCAGCGCAGCTTGCAGCGTGTTGCGTTCGAGCCCGTCGAGCTACAAAGTCTAGGGGCAGTGTTTCTTTCTGAAGCGGGCCAGCTGTGTCAGGTGTACAAGACTTATTGCGCTGACCACACTACAGTAGTGGAGCCGCTACTGTCTCGGTACCAGCAGCAGACCAACCGCCGACTGTACATGGAGCACGTATTGCAGGAACTGCAGCAGCACAAGATACAGCTGCTCGATATGCGCTCTGTCCTCATCAAACCCGTCCAGAGGATACTCAAGTATCCTCTGTTCCTTGACCGCCTCCTGTCGTACACCTTGCCTGACCACCCTGACTACGCTCTTCTGCAAGAGGCCACCCAGCGCATGGCCACCGTCGCCACGGAAGTCAACAGTCACACCAAACGCATGGATATGGTCCGCAAGTATGGTCACTCAACACCCCTTGACTCATTCAGCAGCATGAGCAAGATATCCAAGTTCACGCTCCACTCACTAGCTAAGAAGGGGGCAAGAGTCACCACGCGTCTGACCGCGTCCCTCGGGTTAACCTCGCTTACGGAGGACGTGCGGATGTCCCAGTTGGAAGCTGAATATCGTGGCACCATGGGTGGGGTACGTGCGCTGGAGCAGCAGGCGAGGATAGTGCGACAACTCGTGACAGAGAGACACAAGGCTGAAGTGTCTCTAGTGGAGGGCCTGTCTGACGCTTTGCTAGTAGGGCAAGCGCCGTCCGCCAGCTCACCAGCAATTGAGGCCATCAGGTACACCGTCAGAGACGTTTGTGACAACGTTCTTGCTCCCTTTGATAGTGCTCTGGATCAGTCGGTGCTGCAGCCGCTGTGCGCCGTGTGCTCGATGACCACTACCACGGACAGGTTGTTGCAGAAACGTGAACATAAGTTGCTAGACTTTGACCGCGCACAGCATAAAATGGACCGCAACCGAGACCCTACCAAGACTAGAATACTGGAAGAGGAACTGTCCCGCGCCCGCAGCGATTACGAAGCTCTTCACAGCCAGCTTCTCGAAGAGCTGCCTGTGTTTTGTACCTCAGCGTCCGCGGTGTTGGCTACGGCCCTGACAGCCTACTTGTCGGCCCGCACGGCTTTGCAAGGGCGCCTTGCTAAGCGCTACTGCAGCCTCAAGCAGAGTTTGACATCCCAACCTGGTCCAGACTCCGAGCAACAGCGAGTAGCAGCCTGTGAAAAGATGTCTCGACTCAGCTTTGTTCCCGACGGACACTTCGCTGGCCTCACCAAGACAGCGGATTCGTCCCCTTCTCCTCGCACCTCTCGGAAGAAGGCTTCTCTCAAAGGGCCGCCACAACAGAACGCTCCTCTGCACCAGTCGGGTCGTGCTCGCGTCGCCCTCTCCACCCGCTACGGCGCCCGTCCCGGCATGCTGCACCAGCTGACCAGCGAGCACAGACCCGCGGAGCCCCTGGAGCTGCCGCTTCCTTGCGGCGCCGTCGTTGCTGTACTAAAGACCAAAGATCCTCTTGGCTCCAGTGCCCGGTGGTTCGTTGATGATGGCGAACGCACAGGTTTTGTCCCAGCTTCGCTGCTTCAGCCTTGTCAAAGTGACCAATCTCAACCGCAAGTATCACCACCTCAGCAGCAACAACAACATCTTCCCTCTTCCCTTACCCGCCCATATCCTCCACCTGTCGATGCAACCATTGTGGGGCCGGTGTGTCATTTGCCGCATCCCGATTTTCCTCGCGGCGAAAACCCTCCCAGTTACGAGGACCTCTTCCCAGGAAGACCCCGACCAGTCCCTGCTATCCCTACCAAGAACGTAGCACCATTCAACACGGCGAAACCTGCAGCTTCAAACCAGTTACCGGCAGCCGTGACAACGACTGCTCCAGTTTCTGCTGTGCGACTCAGTGATACTTCAGTCATCAGCGGCAGCTCGACCATACCTCGAGTGAGTCATCACACGGATGCCGGTATGAACCAGCCAATGAGCGTCTTCGCTAACACTCCCTCTCCCGCTGACACTTCCGGTATTGGTGTCAGACCTCGAGCCAGTAGCGTCTCTGACCAATGTAGTGGTGACAGTGCTGCCTCTAAGTCAGTCTCTGATGAAACTTCCATTAACGCCGCTAGTGGCGCTAAGTTAGTGTCAAAACCGCGATCTAGTAGTGTTCCCCAAGCGCAACCAGGAAGAGGTGGAATTATCAGACCTGGCGACGGTGAGGCCGTCAACCTGAACGAGTCCTGCGATTCACGTCATTATGGCAACTCCGACGACATGCCGCCTGAACAAGGAGCTGATGCGGTCGATAATGTCTATGAAGAAATTACTTCGGTGAGTAATGAACTCGCTATTGATTCGTTTTCGGTATTTCGTTTGCATGTACATTCGGCTTCAACTATCTGATGTTCAAATAAATAATGCTCTCTGCATATAGCTAATAAGAAAGTTAGTAATCATGTGATTGATGAATGTTTGCTGTCATCGCTTAGTGTTGTCCTTAACTAATCCTCAGCATTTCTCGCTGTTTAAGACCGATGATGGCACCCACCACGTCTATGAAGACATCGAGGGCGATGGGGAAGAAGAAGAGGACGATGACGGACAGCCTCAGGTAAAATTACTATAAGGATCTTACTAGGGGTTCGAATAAAATATGTTGCCTCTTTTTTCATTTATTTGTATGATTTTCCCAGTGCTTCAGTCTGTACGCAGCAGATGAAATAGTAGATCTACTTCACGTTTCGAAATTGTAATATTACGGATCGCCGTTACATGCAGTAACCCCCCACCATTGTCCACCGAAGCTGGCCAAACCAACCCAAGCCATCCATACCATGCCAACCATAACCAAGCCAAACTCAAAATGAATCAACTTTGTCCTGCTCAACGTAACTTCAGCCAACTCAAGTACAATCCTAGAAGTACTTATGGCCCCCCAAAAGTTCAGCGAACCATTAGGAGTTGTGTGTGTGCCGGACGTCATTATTACAATCTTGCAAAGATGCCTACCGCTCCAATTACGTCTATTAAGAGCAAAGCGATGTGCTAGGGATCCTTTCCATTGTAGCAAGACGAGCGTAGGAAAGAAAGGCTCACGCTCTCCGAACCCTATTTGTTAGGGTCGCTAACCCCTCCTAGGCTTCTGTTAGGTTCACGGGCCGCATGGAGTCACGGTCCAACCAGGGGGGAGGGGGGGGTGAACACCCTTATTTCCCTTGTGACTCCTCTCTTCTTCACCCTTCACTATCTCTCCTTTTCTCCCTCATCCTGATTTGCTTACCTTTTATTTACCTCATTTGCATCTTACGTTTAGTTTAAATTTTTTTTAACTTGTCTCAGACTCTTTCTTAACAACTCTCTTAATAGTCGTTGCACACAAACACGCACATACACACGCACGCGCACACAGACACTCAAACATACATATACCGGTTCTAACTATTCGTCTTTTGGGTGGCAAATAACAGCCACGTTGCGCTCTTTCTTTCATGCAACCTGTTTCTACTACTACTCCTTCTTCTTTCGATTCTTGCTGTTCTCATGCGTGAAATTTTCTACATTTAGTGTAGATCTCATGCATGGGATCTCCGTTTTCTGTCTCTTCTTTATCTTCCCCCTAAGCAGGTGTTGGAGCATGTAGCCCGGCACCTTAAGGGCTACTGCGGATCCTTGGGCCTCTGAAGCAGGGTAGGTAGTGTGCTATTCCTCCTTACTTCCATCCGGAGAGTGCTGGGACCATATGGCCTCAGCACCTTAAGAGTTCCTGTACCTCCTGTGGCACCCGTATATACCATAGACGTTCGCCGCGTAAAGGACTTTGACTTAGCGCAGTAGTAAACCCTAACTCGAACGATGAAAAAAACGATAAAAATAAAAACTAACATGATGCAGCACTGTTTGCTGGTTTGACATTTGACGCCAGAAGGACGCTGACTCCAGTGCGCTAGAAAGCCTCATCATTCTAATCTAATCTAGGGTCGCTAACTGTGCGTGGTTGTAGCACGAATGGAAGCAAATAGAAGAGAGATTGCTGATATGTTTGTTAGAAGGATGTGAGACTTGAAAGACTGAGACGTGCGAGTTAGGTGCAGTAAGCAAAGGAATTGCAGTGTTATTTAGTGATCGGTTGCTTAGTAGCATCACCTATTGGAAGGAGGTATCTTCTAGATAAATTTGGGTGAAGATCAGGCTAGGAATAGAAAGACCCCCAAGGCATCCGTTAGGTTCACAGGTCCTCCCTAGGCTACAGGTTTACGGATCGCTCGGAGTCATAACTCATCTGGAGGGGTGAACACCTTAATTTACTTTCAGACGCCAGTTTATTCTTCACAGTCACTTCTTTCTCTTTCCTGGTTTACTTTTATCATGTCTACCCCATTCACGTAGTTTGTTTTGTTAGAATTACATCAACGTATCTCTCCTCTTGCCTTGACAACTTTCCCCCAGAGATATTTATGTCATCTCCTTTTTGCTTATTTCATCTTATTTTCTCTTTGTTTATTCTGTATTTTCGAAGTCTCTATTTTATAATTAAATTTATGTATAATTTATTGGGATCTATTCTTAATAACTGTTCATTTGGCCAAACGTCCCTTCCTTCTCACCAATAATAAGCTAAAATGAACTGTAAACCAAACGAAACAAATGTACAGTTTCTGGGATGCACACAGAGGCTCTCACGACCGCAGCCGGTAGTATATCTCCGCATGTGGCATTACAGAATGACCAGGCCGGCGCAGTCTGGTGGCTGAGAGGACAGTGGTGCGTAGCCAGTCACCCCTTACTGAACACTCCTCTTTTGCTGCACAATTTTCGAATAAGACTAACCTCTCCGTGAATGGAGAAATGGACTAAAATCCTATCATGAACGTGACCAGGAGCCCAAGTCTAAGATCCAGCCTCGGTAGCCTCTCAGAGCACTGAGCAAAAGATCAACAAAATAGACAAACACAAAGTAACTGTCGAAATACATCGGTTCTTCATCGTTACAAGACGAATCATATACACGTCCAACTACACTTCTAAAACTGACCTAAGCGTTTTTGCAGCTGGTTTAGCTAAGGATTATGGAGTCACCAACGTTTTTCTAGCAAAGTGGATCAAACCACGGAACACCCACACCACCGCATATCAAATCATTTTGCCAGGACGCGACGTACCCGAATTCATAATAATCCCGGTCAAACAGGGGAAAACCAAAACTTACCCAGTGGCGATATGGCCTGCAACGTGCAAAAAATGCCTGGAATACGGCCACATCATCAAATGCTGCCAGCCACACATCCTAACGCTGTAAGATGTGCGCCGGCGAGCATGACCGAAAGTAACGCACAGCCCGCCAACCTGAATGCCACCACTGCCGATGCCTCCATGAAGCAGGCGACCGCGACTGCCCAAAGTACATGGACCAAGAAGCAATGACAATCATACAAAACGACCGCAGAGTCGCACGAAAACAAGCCATCCAAATCTTTTACGATGAAAACCCAATCTGCCGTAATTTGAATTGCGCAAAAGCAGTTAAATCTACAACTAAGATTACTTCCTCAGACGACACTCATGTACCGTCAACTCAACCTATTACCATGACCCCAACACCCTTCCCCAGTTCTAACATTACCACAACCAGCCCAGCGACCGCCCTCGTAATAGAGGCGGGTGCTCCAAGCAATGAATCCACCAGTGCCCAGGAGAGCAATGCGATGGATGCTGCCCCAGTGTACCACGAAGCGAGGTCCGCTAACACGAAAACCAAAAGGCAAAGGAACGTAGATTCCGACGACGACCGCGGGGTACACGACACCCTCTCGCCACGAAGCAAAAAGATTAGCAACATCCCACGAAAAACTGCTCGCTTTGATCAGTGCGTTGAACAATTCCTGCCCGTCTTAACTGCGACCACACCCAGCGAAAACCTGAGTAAGTTATACAACCATCAACTAACATGCCCATCACCAGTGCATCTCTCAAGTGAGAACGACCATCGCTTGCGCGAGGACGCGATAAAAATATATAACGAAGAAATGATACCCGTAACTTTTGATCGACCATGCACCGCACTCCAATCAAATAACCCAATGACTACTACTCAGCCCATCATAATGTTTAAAAATGAAACTCCATAGAAGAGCAACGTTCTCGCTCAAGAAGCAAACACAAAGATCGTACTCCCTTGTATTCCCCCTCCTACAAAAGCACTCACAGTCGAGAACGCAGTGAGTCTAGATCATGTTCTACAGAAAGCGGAAGCTCTTGCGAACGCTCTCGACCTAGGACACCTGCGCCTCATAGACACTAACACCACGAAAGTTACTACAAACCCCGCGACCGCTCCAGACCATGAAGATCTGAGCGTGAAACAGATTCCAAAATGAACATCAATACACTTCAGTGAAATTGCCAGGGACTTAGAAGGAAGAAAGATGAATTATTATCGCTAATCTCCAACCAGCTTTGCGCAGAGGCAGTATCGTAACCAATGAGTGACCCGTGAGTACGAAAACACCATCGCATACTGTTCTTCGTGTCTAAACTCAAAAGTTTACAAGTTTCTAGGGTATAGAAACTTTTTTTTGCTGTATCCAAATAAAAGCCGGTCACCGCTCTAAGCCGAATATCGCTCAGAGACCGAATATCGTCTCGTAGAGGTTAAAGTTTTCAACTAAATTGGAGAGATTGACTATCATCTCTTTAGAGCGAGAGCAATAAGGCACCTCAGAGGGATACCCCCTGGGGGTATCTCAGACTCACCCGCCTTCCCGTGGTGTCCTCGTTATCCACCAACATTAATTTGTCCCTTTGTGTAAATACGTTTTGAGTTAGAAGATCCCTCCACCGTCCCCCCATTCAGTTTGTAGCTACATCCCCTCCTTGGTGCACAAAGAGGTGAGCCCCCCCACTGACACCGAGGTTTGTGAATAGAATCGAAAACTATTGAAATTGAAAAGAAGCAACACAAAAATCGATAACAAAGAAGGGTGCAAAAAACAAAAAAATTGTTATAAAAAAAATCTAGATTTAAAGTTAGTTTTAAGAGCAATTAAGTTAGTGAATATATTCGTATTTACAACAGAAATAAAAGTAAAGGAGGCCCCACCTTCATTACCCAGAACCTCAAGTAGAAGCAAGGGACCAAACCATGGGCAGGACCATGCCCTATCAGAGAGGGGCTGACGGCCCCTCAAATGCGTCGCACTCAAACAAGGCTGCAAGAAAGAAAGACGGGCCCCTAAGACGTTTCTCATTGACAGGAGACCCGACTCAGGTCGTAATCGACGACACAAATGAACGCGTCTCGAAGCTGGATGCGAATATAACCGGAATGCAGAATACCCGTAGCCGGGAGTAGAATCGCGCTAACGCAACCCCCAGCGTGTCGTAGGAGGCGACAAAACGGGGCGGAGCGAAGGGGCTAGGAATCCCGTTCTCTGTAAAAACTTTTTCTCAAAGACGGCAAGACGAGCGGGGGGAGGAGAGGCACACGCCTCTCCAAACCCTATTGTTAGGGTCGCTGAATGTGCGTGGCTGTAGTACGAGTGATGTAAAGAGGAGGGAGATTGGCGAGATGTTTGTGAGGAGGAAGTTAGATGTGTTAGCGCTGAGTGAGACGAAGTTGAAAGGTAAGGGCGAATTTGAGTTTGGTGTTGTAAGTGGAAGAAAGTCTGGTGTGGAGGAAGGTAGGGCACGAGAAGGTGTGGTTTTGATATTGAGTGATCTGTTGGCTAGTAGCGCTACCGAATGGAAGGAGGTGTTGGGTGAAAGTTAAGTTAGGCGTAGAAAGATGGGCATTTGTGAGTGCTTACGGACGTGGCAGCGAGAGGAGTGAAGAGGAGAGAGCGCAATTCTGGACTGACTTGAGTGAGTGTATTGAAAGTTTTGGAGGTCATTTCAATGTAGTTGTACTGGGTGACCTTAATGCGAGAGTTGGAGATGAAATGGTGGAGAATGTGATAGGAAGGTATGGCGTTCCCGGTAGAAATGACAGTGGAGAAAACCTGATAGGTCTGTGTATGGAGCAGGAGCTGGTGGTCGGGAACAGTTTGTTCAAGAAGCGAGATATTCACAAGTACACATGGGTAAGGATGGCCCATGGTGCAATGGTGGAGAGAGCACTGATAAATTTTGTGCTGATATCGAGGAGAGTGGTGGGGAGGCTGTTGGATGTGCGGGTGTTGAGAGGGGAGGGTTGAGGAGTGTCTGACCATCTGCTGGTGGAA
>SDVV010033190.1:0-11328 GCA_016164225.1 Gammarus roeselii
TAGTGTTTAATAAGTTCAGGAGCTTCTTTTTATTGCGACTCTATCTTTGTAGATCATACAATGGCCCAACATTTCTCTCAGAAGTCGTTGTTGTAGATTATACAGTGGTCCAACATTTCTTTCAGAAGTCGTTGTTGTAGATCATACAGTGTCACAAAATTTCTATCTGAAGTCGTTGATGTAGATCATACAGTGTCACAACATTTCTATCTGAAGTCGTTGTTGTAGATCATACAGTGGCCCAACATTTCTATCAGAAGTCGTTGATGTAGATCATAGAGTGTCACAACATTCTTATCTGAAGTCGTTGTTGTAGATCATAGAGTGTCACAACATTTCTATCTGAAGTCGTTGTTGTAGATCATACAGTGTCACAACATTTCTATCTGAAGTCGTTGTTGTAGATCATACAGTGTCACAGCATTTCTATCTGAAGTCGTTGATGTAGACCATATTGTAGCACAACAATTCTATCAGACATCGTGGTTGTAGATCATACAGTTGCACAACATTTCTATCAAAAAATGTTGTTGCGCGTTCGTAGGCATACAACGCCCGCATCGTATGCAGCTACTTAGCTTATCTGACGCTTCAACGAACGTCAATAGATTTAGTTTGAGAAATGCAAGTACCAACTATTCAATTTGAGGCAAGATTGAGCCAACTGTCAATTATTACGACCAATAATATGTGGAGAGGGGTGAAAGATTGTAACGTCAGAATTATACAAATGTTTGATTACGTTTTATCCATCAAAAAAGTCCATTGTTGTCATTTTCATGTGCTCAATATTGGTCACAATATTGCTGATGTTTAGTCGACAAATGTTGAGCCATTCAATGGGACTTGTGTCTGTGATAAGTTTATGAGTACCCAATTTTATCGGATCGTATGCGTACTGTGATATATGGTGAAAATATTTTAACTAACAACTGCAGCTGTTTCTTGAAGGTCACATTCTTATTGCCAATGAATCATCCCATGAACGATTTGTTTGGTCAGCTCCTGGTGTTTTTAAACCAGTTTCTTTTTAGTGTTTGTGACCTTACCGACATCAATTAATATCATACTGAACATCCAATCTGATAGGTATGCTGGAGGGTATTTACGAGCCTGTTAATGTTCTGGATTAACCTGAGGCAATTTATTCATTGTTCATGACTTTTAATGAGTGATCCAGCGTTTTACGATCTTCTGCCTGGCGATTTGGGTAATCACAACCATGCTTCTATATGGTCGTCTAGTTTTATAGAAATAGCGCCGTAAAATAAAGATATAGTCTATCTATAGAGCAGGTTATGTGTTGCTTTTTGCTAGTGCTTGAAAATACGCTCCCCGATGTATACTTACATTCACATTCATTTGATGTCCTCCCAATGATATGCCCTCTATTTATTCCATCAGGTGAAGCCATGAATTCAGTCCCGTTTCAATCAGCCACAGCTATTCGTAACAATGCGAGAGGCGAGACTGCGCTAAAGTTGTCAGGAGACTTCCAACCGTTCAGGGGAAGGACCGCATCTCCAGTCGATGACCTCGTTTCAGTTAAATAAACGTCGGCGACGATCCAGAGAGGCTTCTTTCTCCGAGTCGTGTCCTCCTTTCACTGTAAAGGAGGGTGAGGTATTTCACTGTCACTAAGACCGTGCAGTTCTGCACAGAAACTTTAATAATATTAGATGAGTGGTGACAAAGTTTCCATATCAATTAACGAATGATAGGTTTATGCATACACAAAAATCTCGAGTATATTGTGCTACTGCGTGACGTGCCGTAGCATGTTCGCACCAGTCATTCGTTTAAAAGACTGCCGGCATAACGTCGATGGAGTTTGAGTTTAAACTGAGTGATTACTTTGATAATCTAGCAATATAACGTATAGACGAATATGTTTCTCATCAAATGTTCTTAGTCAGTATTATTCATGTAGTATGGCAGCCATAGATTCAATTATCTGTAACATCGGAAGTGTTCATGTACGAAGGAGAATGATTCAAACTGTTTATTGATGTTAAGGTTTCTGAACTTCAATGGATTCACTGTACACTAATGTAAAACATATTTACGAATGTCCAACAGGTTTGCTAGAGGGAAAATACATGTTAAATGCAGCTACTGGCAGGGATTATATGTGCATATGCCTTCAAACATTAAAAATGACGTAAAACTAAGAACATTATCTTAAACTTTTTACTTGCAATTTCGCCTTACCAATCGTTTATAAGTAATTGTATTGCTTCTTTATTTTTAATTAGTAGAACTTGATTCTCTACAAGATTTTGCTCAGTTCTGACATGAACTAAATAGTTAATTTAAATACCTCAAAGTTGCGCAGAATCGGATACCCGTGTATCATACGGGGGTGACTCTTAAAAAACTGTTCGAATGTAAACCCTCATTACTCAATTACTAATTGACGCTGAAAAGTGAAACAAATCCGCATGAAAAGAAATGCACTGATGTTTCATTTTGTATAACACATATCTCGACTAAATAATAAATTAACGTTGTTATAGGCATCATAGGAAATTCTGGATTTTCCTGTTGGGTCAACTTACTAATGAGCAGCGAATACTACTCAAATAATTCTTCGACTTAACTGAAAATACCATTGGTTGATGATTTAAACCTGTATATAAACATTTAGACTGTCAGCAATGTGGTGAACAGATGGAGAATAAATTCGCAGCATACATAGCCTAAACACGGGACACTCAGGACGCTCAAAAAACATGCAAGATCTGAAGAAAACATCGTCACTTTGAACGAAATCATTCAACAAAATCAATCCCACGAGGCGTAAGAAAACTCTGGTGAGATAGGGATCAGTTGTGAGTCTGTCAATCGTATTCAGCTCTCAAACAGTGGCATTGCAAGAAGATTTCTGCTTCTTCAACGGATAAATTAGTTGTCCGAAGAAGGACGATAGATGCGAACTATTCATTTTTAGGCGTTGGGAGTCACATTTATTCAAATTGTTTTATTAATAACTAGAGCTTTCGTCAATGGAACTCTCAAGGATTGATAGAGGTGTTTGAGAAGCCGAATGGTGACAGTTTGGTATGTTTAAAGTTCTTTAAAGTGTTCGGGCCAGACTTTTTTTGAGAATCTAATACGGGGAACGTACCCAAAAAAATATTGAAATGTTAGATAATTTAATGTCTGTCGGCCTTCGTTCTGATGTTTGGTTCCAATGAGATGCTGCAGCAACTAACACATATTTGCCTGCAATGGCTTGGTATGAAACAGCATCGGTAACAAATATTTCACCGCGATCTGGCTACTCTGGCCAGCAAAGTCACCTAACCTCTCAGTTCTGGACTATTTCCTCTTGGGACATGTCAAACAGAGGGTCTTCAGAGCAAAATTTGACACTATACCATTGACCAAGAGGTTCTTGTCGCAGTAATCTCATATGTTCAAAAACGGGTGAACAGCTGTGCTCAGCAGCGGGGTGGTCAAATAGAGCATCTGTTATAAATCCAGTAAAACTCATGGACATAAGTATTCTAGTTTCGTTCCACTATTCTACGTCAATTATTTTTTGAGTTATGAGCGTTTTCTGTCGAACTATTATCTGCGCCACCCTGTATAATTATAATAATGATTATTAGGTTTATAGGCGTTCCATGATAAAAGGGATCCAATTAAAATTAAAGTGGTCGGTCTAATATCTGAATCATGACGAGCGAGCGGTGGAGTGCAGTCTCTTGGATAGACGAGGCTTGTGAGAGGCGACATAGAAAAGACAGCGCTAGTCCTGATAATTGGTATAGTTGGTATAAAGTTAGAGTAAAAATTAATAATACAATATTCCTTTCATTAATCGATAGGTGTTCAATTGGGGAAGGTTGCGTGTAAAAGTGGACCAAATTAAAATAAAGACATGTCTGTGGAACGGATGACAATTGAAAAACCAAAGCATCAATGGAGGTTGAGTTATCGGATTAATGGACCCGCCTAATCTCTGTTCTGAAGCTGCTTGATGTTTGACCGCGCTCGTTTTCCGCCTGTTCTATCAAGATGCCTCAATCGACCTCTAGTACTTGATAATCATGATGGAAACGAACTGAGAAAAACATATACATATATTGAAAGATTACCTTGGGAGACTTCGTAAAGATGTGTTAATTATTATTTACATGCAACACTGAGCCCCTACCCGATAATTTTCATTCCAAATGTAATCCTGCTCTCACCTACCATTCCAGCTGACTTTTTCATGTAGTCCGACAGACTCATTTTTGTAATGATGTGGACTCCGTGAGAGTTCGTTTATATATTTTTCCCAGCTAAAAATATTGCTGGCCTATATTCTGTAATCAATCTTTCTGCGGTTTTGATAAACAATCAAGGTAACCCTCCCGAATCTCTGATTTCGCCTCTAAGAGTTGCAAGTATGAATATAAAGAGGGGCACTATCAGACGAACACTTCGACAGGGAATGCATATATGGACATTATACCTTTGATATGAAGTGTAATCTACAGGTTAGTAGTTTTGAGGGTCGCGAGTAGACTACTGCGTTTGCGGTTTTCCTTCCTTTTTCGCGACCTCTTTTTGAGATAATTTCTACAAATATTGTATGTGGGGCGTTTTAATAAGGATTTCCCGCACAAGGATATAATGAGATATATTGCCCGTGATAACGATATGACGGGCAAATAACGGAGCTGTGCTCGTTACATATACTCCCTTCGAACTGAAATTGAGTAGATGTTGTTGCACATTTGTGCTAACCTCCAATTCTGGACAGGATAATTGTCGATTTGCTACAAAACGATGTGAATTGAACCCATTTCAGCCAATTAAGACATTCTGCAGAAGAAAAAAAAATCACGTGACATTTTTGTGCTTACTTCCATCCAAACACTCTCTGTCTGTCCGCCGAAACTATGCCACTCACACTACAATTCGAAGGGTTATGATTACATTAATGATGCATTGATATGGAAGTTATTGCCTCATCACCTTATGAAACATCCACGTGAATCACACTACAATTATTTTAATGATTTAATCTCGTATTCCTATGGGCATGAGTTCTTGGAACTAATGAACGAGTCTTAGTTTTTTTGATGATGCTAGGTCTCTAGGTAATCAAAGCCCGGTAGACCGCCAATTTTACAATCCCTCAATACTTCACACACTCCAGCGAAGGCTACCCCAAGGCAATTGTTCCCGCCTGAGGGGCCCTCCTGAACCACCAGAACGCGTCTCATCACCCAATTACCATGACAACAGAAATTCAACCAATCGGGGACAACTGGCATCACAAGACCCATACCAGTGGCATCATCAACTCGTCTCGAAGTTACCAAATATCGGAAGCTTTGATGACAGATCTGTTTCAACAATTGCCACCTTTTGCACTCCTAGTGGGAGACTTTGACAGGTACCACAAAATGTAAGGGTGTGAGAGAACCGAACCCTGGAGAGTAATGATGACTAACACAAGAGTTTCTTTCAACCCGATTCTTTTCAATAGTGGACATGCCCACCCGAAGCAACTTCGAAAACGAAACTACCTTCTACTAGTCCATATGCGCCCCCACATTAGCGCCCCAATTCAATTGGGGAGTGCGACCTCAAACATATGATAGTTACCATAACCCAGTCATCATATCACTTCTCTCTAGTCAACCTCACAACCCTCCTGCACAGGAACCTTGGTCCCCCAAACAAATATCCAAGTGGTAAGAGAATGCAACACAATTTGCGTGGCACGATATGAATGAGACATTCGACGACATTTCAGAACAAGGCATCGTAAGTAATCAATAAGATATGTTTCATAGTGCGACTGACGTATGCATCCGTCAATGTTCATCCTGTAATTTATTTGCGAAGCTGTAGTGGTGCAGTCATAAAAGTTAGTAAATTGCATGACAAGCTGTATGCAGTTTTTTATTACGAACGGTCACGTATAAATTTGACTGCACTAGGAAAGGCATTCATCATATTTCCTTAGCTAAGCCTGGGGAAGAAACGAAAAATCTGGACCCAATTAAACCACACCATATAAACCGAAACGCCCCTCATGACAGTGAAATTCTCGTCTACTCTTCCAATGAGGAAATAGCCGCCAAAATTGCACTGGCTTTAAGAGTATGGATGGACGTAGACATTACGTAATCAATCGAAGAGTTCTAATTTAAACCACTCTCTATCCCCGAACTGCATTATGCCATAAACATCTCTCTGCAGGTGTCTCCAAATCACATCTAGAAGTGTTTACCAGAATGTATTCAAATTTAGCTTTCCTTGACGACTGGCTGGTATGTTTAGTCAAGAAAACACCGAGAATCTGAAAACGCCTTGGCGACCTCCGTAACTACGGCCCTATGGTACCTACCAGAGACCTCTGTTTGATGATGCCCATAAAATAATAAACTCACTCCTCGTCGTCAACATCGAGAGGCTTTCGTCAGAGTTGAACATGTGTTTTCAATACTTTTTGAAGTTGATAAAGCGTGTGACACAACCGGGAGATATGTCAACGATTCTGCACCTATTTTGCAGTAGCGCATTTATAAGTGAAAGGTCACTGACACTCCGTTGCTATCATATGCACAGAAAACGACCGTTCAATCAGCTATAACAGACATCCTCCCTGTGATGGGAAATCATTGGTGGGACCGTTCACGACTCCAACGCCCTTGCAGCAGCTCGCCGATTTCCGAAATCGCTTTTCACTCTCCACTGCATACTCACCGACACCGCCTACAAAATAAATTATCACTATCGAGAAGCATTGAGACTTACAATTAAAAATATAAATATTAAATAGCAGTCCATCACCCAATGCACTGGGATCAATTAATCAAAAAACATAGAATCGAGGACCAATTTCAAAAACTACATATATTGCCTTTGTTTTATATAATAAAGAAAGAAAACATGAATTGAGTGATGATAAAAAAAAAATTAAAATGTTTGTAAAGTTGTTCTTTCCACACGAAAAGGAGTGTGAACCAAGCAGAATCGATAGGCTTCACACCCTAAGGGGCGGAGATCCTTCAGCAGACGCCAACACTTCGGTGTTGATGGGCCCCACTTAATAAAGACTAATCTGTTAAAACTCGTGAATGAGAACTTTGTGATGTTTCACACAATCCAGTCCTTGATGGTCCGGTGACAGCTTCTGTTACGCTGTGTTCGTGTAACTAGTTTTATCTATCAAATGCAGTATTGACGGACAGGCGGAACTCAATATTGGAAATGTTTACGAATTTTAACTAAGAACATTTATTCTGGACTTTCAATTGTACTTGATGATATTCTGTTCTATTCCAGTTGAAAAATAGTGATGGTCCTCGGTGTCTACTTAGCTGGCATTCTATATCCTCATCAACTGTTCTTGCAATGCATGATCATATTAGATACCCTTAGTCACGGCACTCTGCGGAACGCTGAAGGATTGGTGAGTGTGTGACCCGTAGTAACTCAATTGGTTTTCTTTTAAACTAATAATTGTTTGCCTGAATGTAAAATTAATAGTTTCTCTTATTCTGAGCAATGATATGTTCATGAAATACTCTGCTAAGTAGGCAAATAAAATAACTACTCAGACACTTATAAAGACGATCACATACATGCCGCAGTTAGACGATTTTGGGTTTACGGGTAGTCCTGAGGCAAAAACTTGATTGTGTGAACATCTTATTTCATATTTCCCCTTATAATATGCCTGATTAGCCTCTAAGTAATAAAAAATCATTGTAATCCTATGCACAATATGCTGTGAAGCAATAACTTGATATTGCATTATTTTTCACCAAATAATTTGCTCTATTAGCTTTGACAGTTTGCTGGAAACAGTGGTAGAAAAAATGATAGTTTCCTGATAGATTTGGAAGAAAGTATTTGCATTGGCTGTTTGGTGACGGAAATATCAAATCGATGATAACAATGGATTGAAAAGCGCCCTGTTTAATGCAACTTGGAACTGCTAATCCCAGAATTGATCGTGAAAGGGCAATTGTTTTTGCGAGGATCGGATAAGTGTTAGGACGGTCGGCCTGTCACGAGGACGAGATGCAGGAGACATGCGTATCGGAAAAACTTTAGGACGGTCGGCCTGTCACGAGGACGAGAGGCACGATATCAACATAAATGGACGTTATGCTCGATATCAACATAAAATGACGTTATGCACGTTATAAACATAAATGGACGTTACGCTCGATATCAACATAAATGGACGTTATGCACGATATCAACATAAATGGACGTTATGCACGATATCAACATAAATGGACGTTATGCACGATCTTAACATAAATGGAAGCTTTAAATAAATGAAATGTTATCATTTGATAGCGTAGAATATTTCTCAACATCTTTTTGGGCGCTGCATGGAGCAGCATTTTTTTCTTTGGCTCAGGCAAATTTTGTTGATAGGTATGCATAAGTAACAATCTGTTAAAACTGCCTCCGGAAACAGTTCCCCACATTTTTTTGTCCGCATGCAAAGTGATATTCTTTTTGACTTTCAATTAGTCTTTGTCACGTCAAAGTCAATATCGTTCGTGCTTTTAGTTGCATTCACTGAAGTCGACATGATGACTTTATGGGAGCCCAGCGTTCGCGCTATAATTATTCCCGCACACGCGCACTATCGCCACTTCACTTCACCTCACTGTCATGGCCGGACACTGTCATAACCGCTAAAAATCATTCATCCCACGTGCTTTCTACCTAACGCTGATTCAGCCCACACGCATTTTCCACCACTTCAAAATCTGCCACTGTCATATCTGCCACTGTCATTTCAGCGGTACAGGCGTACCAACCTAACAGTTATCGCTTTAATGAAACTTCAATAAAAAACGCTGAAAAACGGCATTACGTACCCTACAAAAATACGTATGTTTGCCCCGTGGGTTAGAAATACGTACCTTTGTCCCGCGGGTTTGAAACACGTACCCTAGGTTAGGTTAGGTTGGGCAGGAAAGGTTTCATTAAAGTGATAACCGGTAAAATGGTACGACTGGTGTCTGATTCTGACGTGGGCTGAAACAGATTTTCGCCAGAATGTCACTGGCAGATATGACAGTGGCTGGTGTGACTGAGGAACGCTATGAATGTTCGCTGTTAAAAAATGGTACCGTGGGTAGGTAGTCGGAACAACTTGGGGCTGATAAGGCAGTTGGCGGAGATGATAGTGGTTGATCTGATATTAGCTATAAAAGAATTTAGCGCCAGGGATAGCGACCCGACTTTATCACCACAATCTACGTATTAGGCACCGCCGCCACCATCAATGCAACTCCCTAATGAGCCTTCAGACATATTGCCACTTGGATTAGAGAAACTTTAAGCCCGTTGACCTACAATCCATCTAATTTGAGCAAGGCCTTATGACCGACAATGCAATCACGACCACGCAATTAGCACCCCGTTGATAGGAGGGTTTGATCTGGGAACCACTCAATTCCCAGCATCCGGTTAAATAATAAATGTTTTATGTGAAAGTCAAATCGACGGAACACGGTAACAGAGAGATAGTCGAAAAAATAAAAAGTATTGTAAGATATAGAACATGCGTTTTATTCGAATGAATACATTTTGATTACTTCTTTATTACAGATCAACCCATTCCATGTAGTTTAAATATTGTATATTGCAACCATAATAATTGTTTAGTTCCATTGGGGGCTCCCACTCAACTTGGTCTAAGTCATCGTTTATATTTTACTATCTCAGTCAAAGAAAGTCATTGACGGTGACGTGAACAGTGTACTACCGCGTCTATAGCCAGGGAATGCTTTTGTAGGTCAGCACCCCCTCTGTGAACGCTCAGGGCAAGATCAGACTATCAAATAAACTAATGTCGATATGCAATCGTAATCTTTGCAATGAACTGATAGAAATATATTTTGTTTATATGCCTCATTAAGTTAATTCATTTCTCAACTAACGATATGTTTGTCGTGAGTCACATTGTTTTGGTTTCAACTTCGTCAATGTTGTACTACAGAACATTCCTCTAAAAAGTTAGAACATATCAAATATTGGGCCGTATGTTCATTGGTGAAATGTAAATGGGGTTTTCGACCTCGAGTTTCAAATTCTAATGCAGCAATATAGAATTTAAACTAACCTAACTGACTTAACCTTCAAACTGTAGCACCAACTCTTATTTCTAACCTGAGGAATCTCGAAATAGTGATCATGAAAATGAAGTTGTGAGGCAGTACATGCAAGACGCTGCCTGACTGACTCCGTAAATGTGGAATGAGGTTCGAGTCCGGTAATCCGGAATGATTCGAAAAGAAGTTGAACAAGTTTGTCCACTCCACAAGGCAGCGATAGACATGATATATAATTAGTATCTCATTAAACACTTTTTAGCATGACCCATGCATGGACGTATTTTGCAGTTAGGACAGGTTGCTGCTGACCTGCTGAGAGGTATCATACAAAGTCACACTACACCTGAGATTATTTGTGACTTCCCAGGTTCTAGCTTGTCCTGCTCACAGAAGAGATTGTTGCGTATGCCACACGTTATGATCAAATTCAAATCAATTATTGTGCCATTTTATGTTTGTTGACGGATTTTTAAGACTCAAACTTGAACAATACATCTATATATCAAATGTATTGTTTATACATCTAATGGACAGCTAATGGACAGTTTTTAGTGTCGCTAACATAGCTCGTAGTTTTTTTATAGTTCGATTGCCCGTAACTTGTCAACACCATTGCCAAACAGTCTTGGCAAAAATAATGTCAATGTGATTGATGATTTAACATTTGTTTTGGATTCTTTTGTTGGTTGTAATTTCTGTCTGACATGTTTTGATTTTTCATAATTTCTTATACGTTGAAAATTTATTGCTGAATGACGGCTCCGCTACGGCTCCGCTACTCAAGATTACGGATGGGTTAGTATTGAACAATTCCGATATCCCGAGAACCCTATTTTTCCAAATTGAAGCATCCAAAACATTATTTTCCGAATTTTCCACATTAATTGAAACATGAAATTAAACTGACGACTAATTAATGTTTTCTCCGGGCAGCCGGTATGAACGACATGTTAGCAAAGGATGCTATCATCGCTAGTTGATCCTTTTGATCGAGTTGCTGCTGAGCCATTCGAATTCTATTGCATTACAATAGTCCTATTGTCAAGAGATACCTCGCACTCAGAAGTGTTTTACAAATGCTAATCTGATTTACATGAGGAACAACTAAAATTGATATCAAAGCTGTTAAGACGGGTTAGGAGGAGGAACAAGGGTTAGGTAAACGATTCCTCGAGATGAAAACCTGAACATTTATTTATATTTAGTTGAAATGGAAATTTCTCAATTTGTA
>SDVV010033191.1:0-11328 GCA_016164225.1 Gammarus roeselii
ATATGAAGGAAAAAGGAAGTCTGATTCGGGTAACAAATGTCCACGGGTTACAGTCGTATGTAACAAAGTTCAAGGTAAATAAGAGCGAAAATCTCAAAATTGATATGATCCAAGTGGAAATACATTACGACTGTAATAAAGCTGAGGTAGTGGGAAACTGATTTTACCTATGAACAAGAGAAAATCTGGAACGTATGCAACAATTCCTCAATGATGAAGTTCAGAATGAATTTGAATTGGAGAAGTTTCGAATAATTATGGTTCAAGGAAACGAAGCACTACATTTGTGGACTCACGGGAACGGAACAGCCTTCGGTATTCGCATAAAAGATATACTGGAGTTTATGAAGGATTTTGAGAGGAAACGGAATCATCGTGATGATGGGTATAGTTGGATGTTCGAATCATACTGTTACAGATCAAAAAAATGAGTTAGAATGTATTGATGAATCCAGCAAGATCTGTAATTAGTTCTAATAATACAGTAATTAACCACGTCAATCCATAATCAAATTTTTAAATTATCCTAAAACTAGGATAATTTAGTCGGAGATGACATCGAATTGTCGAAATCTGTAGAAGAATATGTTTCACGGTATGAAATGAAACTCAAATGTCGCTCATGACAGATTTAAACATTGCCTATCTTGGGGATGAGTGTTCTAGATGTGTTACAGATTGGTAGGATAAAAATCAGAGTCCGATCAGATCTTGCTCAGTCAAGATTGTGATTCTGTTGTGGAAGGATGGGGTATAGCTTGAGTCGTCGTTTGTTCGAAAGTAAAGGGGTAACGGGGGTTTGTAATCTGTGCAAAAAAGAAGTAGAATTGAATAAACATAAATCCACAAGTAATGTGTGGCGACATCTGAAACTAAGTCATCGTCAAGGATATGAAAATTACAGAATTATAGGAAAGAAAAGGTAAATCAGCCGTGCAAGTCGTCGAAGGATGTAGTGTCAGGAGATGTTAAGGAAAATGAGGTAGACCTAGTAGGAAACTAAGTGTTCGTTTGTGTGAAACTGGATACAAATATGAAATACTTGTAACATTCAATCCATCTAAGATTGAAAATCTGGTCTCTCTGCTAAAAAATATGGGTCGAGAGTGACCACTAAGTAGAAATAATCAGGTGAAAGTTTTATAAAGAAGCATGTGGAGGGGTTCAAATGTATATATATATATCAATGACTGAATACCATCCATAAGGTTAGGTTAGGTTAGGTTTTTGATGGATGTGAATGACATGTAAAAGGGATTTAGAATTGTATCTAATCAAGAATCATGTGATAATAGCTATAACATTAAAACAACGATGTTATTACCGATGAAATAATGGAAGAAATTTGCTATATCAAAATTGGAAGTTTGAATCAAAACTGCGAAGGATAGATCAAAATGAGGAGTCGAGTGGAGATATTTGTTTAGCATTAATCCTAAGACACTGAAAAACATGTAAGCATAAAAAGTCGATCGATAGTACATTATTCTTGGATAGAATAGGCTAGGTTTGTTAAGGATTATTAGATCTATCAACCTGACATGCCATGAAGCTCATCCACATTAAATATATTGTAACAAGAGCAAGGGATGTTGTTCTAAAGGAAAAATGCTACAGATGTTAACCGCCTCTGTATATGCATACAAATATGTGCATGTGTCTACATTGTGTGTGTGATATTAAAAAAAGCACGAAAAATGAAGCCATTCGGTGAAATCTGATATGAATATATCTTAATTCGATGACTCTGCATCGTACGTAGGCAGAAATTCTCGAACGATGACATATAATTCTTGGTTAAGTTGGCGAGGTTAGGTTGCCTAGGTATTAATGCATCTGACAGTGTATGGTAACCCCGTTTTGATCATAATGTGTGTAAATGCCTACATGGTGTCGACACATGCGCCGACACAGTGACGCTAACGACCCTGTATATATGCTTTGTGTTTACACATGTGCCGACACAGTAACGCTAATGACCTTGAATATAGCATTGTGTCGATACATGTGCCGCCACAGTAGTGACGGTAATGACTCTGTGTATATGCATTGTGTCGACACATGTGCCGACATTGTGACGCTAACGCCCCTGTATATGCATGTAAAAGTATATATAAAATTTGACTCAGATTTGTACTCCTTCAGTTAACAGACTGCTTTCGGTGTAGGAGGATGTTGTCAAGTTTGATTTGGAAAGGATAATGCTGGGGTATGTGGATGCGGGGGTATGTGTTAGTTGCAGTGTGGAGATGAAAGTATGCAAATCATGCTGCACGTTCGGGTTTTGGCGTCTTCTCAATGGACACAATTATCTTGAATATGAAAATCTTGAAAACGAATGAGGAAATACAAGATCTAGGGATGCAACGGGCGTATTAATAGAGCATAATACACCGGACCTGGGTTTCCAAACTAATGATATAGACAGTGCTCAACAGGGTGCGAGCAGTAAAGAAAGAGGCCATTAACATCCAAACGTAGAACGTATTAAGATTTGGGGAAATGGGGGTAGAACACTCAAACCTTAGACTAACTGGAATTTTATGAAAATATGGGGAAAACGTGGAGTACTCTACGTGGAATGGATACCAGTGACAGTGATTTTGAATTGTGTGATAGTGATGCAGAGGAGGTGTCATGTGAAGAAAACCCTGTTAAAGTTGAAGGAAACTGAATTATCAAATGGGGTAATTAACTGGTATCAAGTATAACAGGTGTAAAATTTTAAAATGAAATGAAATGTATATCCGACTTTGTTTCAAAATTGTGGTAATGAAACATGGAGAGAAAGAATCATGTCTCAAGCGTTTGAGTGCTAGGATAATTATGTATATTTCGGAACTGTGCGGGAATATGGTGAATGATAATGTTGGCACCAGTAAGAAAAAAAACTGAAAATATTCGATGTCCTAATCAAGCAATTATAATTAAAAAACTAGAGTCTAGATAAAGCTCGCTAAAGACTATAAACCAAGTTTTGGTTACAAGGACAGGTTATGAAGTGATGCATACACTACTCCCCAAGGTATCAGTCTATCTAGAATGTGTTCTAAGGACTAAGGGCAGTAGTCTAAAACCCAATAGACCAGAGAAAAAACACATCCAGATGATAAATCGTACACAGATATGATGAGCCGACAGCTCCAGGTGAGAAATAATGCTTATCATAGATGAAGAACCCTTCGAGTGTTTGTGATACCGCAGATCAAGATAAGACCAGAGAAGGAAGTCGAAGTGTATAGGTATGTTTCGTTCAGTTGCTCCCTACGAATTATCGGAGTAAAAAGTTATGTTATCGTATAAATGATAAACCCTGTTAATTCCCTAATATATATGTAAAAATTGTATTATCAATAAAAATATCTCGTGAATCTTTGTTTGCAAACTCCTAAATTCGACTCGCATGACTAGCATTGAAATGCATATATGCAACATGACATACAATGAATTGCAATACAGAATGGGTAGCATTGAAACGCAATAGATATTATCCCAGTTCAAAGGTATGGCCAATATTGAGGCGAAAAGGTGGCAAGCTCTTCTGGCTGAATACATTGACATTTCCAACTACCCGAAAAAAATCCTCCCCTGTACGATGAATCGAAGTAAGGACAGGTGGGACTACTGAAAAACGAAATTGCCGATGACTACCCGAGGGAAATCATTTGCTTGCAACCAAAGTGTAACAGCATGTTGCTCAAGTCCGACGCCATAAAATCATTTGCTAAGGGTATCAATTATCCGACACAAGCCAAAATCCGACATGAACGATAGAGAGACATGCATAACCAGAAAACATACACACACTTTGAGGCCAAACACAACATTCGCGCGCAAGCATGCCAGCTTCAAACTGTACGTACTATTAAGAATTGCCTAAGTAAATTTGAAAATAAACGATACTATATCGATGCCTGCACAACTCTTGCCTATGGGGATCCAGACATTCCCAAAAATCTATTGAAGTATAGCTTTTACACTAAATATACAATGAAGTAACAACAAGACAAAGTTTAAAGCTAATGGAATCTTCTATATATAAAATATCCACGTCAAACATTGTACCAGGATGTAAGAAGATATATATAACACTAAAGATATGCAACTTTTAACTAATTTATACCTGTAATAATGACCTACATTGCAGCTACAAACGTGATATATCCTGATATTCCGATATTGTATAAAAATACCCAATACCTTGCATCGATGATGTAAGCTGTACAAAATTCAACGACACGTACTAAAACGGTCACGCTATAATGAAAAGGAATGATGGAATAACCGACTAATTTTGGCTGAAATAGTGTGCTACATGGACGATGTAAACCTTAAATATCCTAAAAATTATTTTAACTGTATGAGATGACTATTCAAAATTTAAAAGAATACTACATATTCAACTAAATCATGAATCAACCGATCATTACCAAGTATACATAACACAATATGATAAAACACAATACATCCAGATCGTTCGGCTACTATCGCGGTTGAAATACCGTGTCGACGGAACACCAATATGTCTGGCTCAAAACTGGATAATGAGTTATGGAGTATACAGAATCTCGTAACAAAGCTGCTGCATCAATCCAAAATACATACATCAACTCGTCAACTACCAGACTAATAGCCGTACTATTCATATAGCTATTAAATACATAAGAAACAAATGTATGGAAAAACGCACTACTTTGCCTAAATTTAATATCAAGCATCCGACCGCTATGAATGAGTCAATCATACTCTTGGGTGAGTTTCCTTTTGAAGGAATGTTCCAGTCGCCTGGTAATTTTAGTATAACCTTCTGCGTCAGACATCTCAATGCTAGAGGAAACTAAAGAAGGAGTCAATGCCAGAGTAAGTAAAACAGAGCGCAAGAGTACTGATAATACAAATGCAGAAAATAACAAACTAATTGAATCTATGCCACGCGTGAATTGATTAACAGCGAACGACGTAGAAATAATACCAAGGTTGAAAAATTCATCATGAACGTGTCCGGGAAATGTGAGTTTTTGATCTATAATATTGCATGTAAATTGGTATGTAAATGTTAGATTTATTATCAATAAAAAATAATTTTGTGAACGTATGTTATCAATACCCCTAAACATTCAGAGGAGTAGCATTGAAGATGCATAAATGCAACATGACAAATACAATGAAATTGCAATACTGTATGCTCGGCATTGAAATGCAAAAACCTATATGGAAATAAAAATATATAACCTATTAATAACGAATAATCCGCAAGCTATCCTTCCATAAGAATGAGCCTCCTTCGTTCTGCTCACCTTCCGCAACCCTCCGCGTCGCCCACCTTCCGCCGCTGACTCCGGCCACCTCTGTTCCTTCCGCGCCGCCTACCTTCCGCTACCCACCGCTGACTCCGGTCAACATGGTGTGCAAAAAGTCCCGTAGACCTTTTTAGGCTAGTCATGATCCGCGTTTGGACGTTATGTACACTACTTCTACCTTGATATACATGCTGGCCTGAACAGCATCCAGTGTGACTGCCACAAGCGCCACTCTACGATGGACCACCTTGTAAGACTGTAATCTGACATTTGACAGGCATTTGTCCGAGGGGAGGACGTCGTTTCCATATTTTTCGTCGTGGAAAAAGCATGATACTACCTGGAAATATGGCATCATGAAGGATCTCCACCGCAATGGGCTGAGAGGCCACTTGCCACGATATATCGACAAATTCTTGCAAAACCGCACATTCAGGGTAAAGGTCAGCGACACCCTGTCACCATCTTATCCGCAAGAAATGAGCGTCCCTCAAGGAAGCGTCCTCAGTGTCACTGTTTTTATGCTCAAAATCGACCAGATAGCAGACAGTCTCCCGCGTGACGGAACATTGCTTTCATCACTATACGTGGACTACTTACAAATAAGCTATACGCCCCCAGGCCTCTTAACAATTCAACAGGAACTTCAGAAATGTCCAAGCCTAGTCGGGAACTGGGCTCTTTGAACTGATTCCGATTCTCTTCCTTCAAAACAAAAAGATGCACTTCACTCGTGTGCCCGGCTTACACCTAAAACCAGCCCTAACGCTGAGCAACACTCTGTTAGTATACGAGGAATCGATAAAATTCCTCTGTCTTGTGCGTGACCCTAAACTCACACGCAGACCTCATATTACAGCCCTGAAGACACTGCACAAAGGCAACTGGACTTATCCTCTCTGTAACATCCTTAAAATTTAAATACGCTCGCGCATTGACTAAGGAGCAGTTGTTAACGGTTCAGCATCCAAAACCACCTTTGAACCTCTCTCCATCATCGTAAATAACGCCCTGCATAGCCCTACCGGTGCATTCCGTTCCACACCCATCAAATCCCTGAGCGTTCTTGCTAACGAGCTTCCTCTTCCGCTCCAGAAGAGGATAGATGGATGATTATTCATTTTGAGGATCATTAACACTCTGTTTTTGTATTTTATTTCTTGTTTCGTGGGCTCTGATATCTATCTGTGCCCTTTTTTCATGAGGGTCCAAGTGGGGGGACCTACTTGGACCCTTCTGGGGCCCTTTGGGACACTTTTGATATCATTCGAAACCCTCTTGAGAAACTGTGGGACACTCTTGAGGCCCCTCTAATGCCTGGAACCTTTGCTCCCCCATTCCCAAATCTACTCTAAGCCTACTCTGTATCTACGTTAAACCTACTCTGTATCTATGTTAAACCTACTCTGTACCTATGTTAAAACCTACTCTCTATCTACGCGGTAAACCTACTCTGTATCTACGTTAAACCGTCTCTGTATCTACGTTAAACCTACTCTGTATCTATGTTAAACCTACTCGGAACCTACGCTGAACATATTCTGAATCTGCGTTGAACCTACTCTTAATCTACGCTGCAATTACTTTGCCACTCTTCAATTGTCACACGGGGGAGTCTACATTAACTTCGCGTTGGGACTCCGGTGGAAAACTGAAGCAACTACTACTACTACTACTTCGTGGGCTCTATTATTTATCTGTGCCATTTTTTCATGGTGATTAATTTTGGATTAGTTATACAGTTATGTATCGTTAAACGCCCGCAGAGGTCCTGGGTGGATATGTGCAACGACTTCGCGTAGAGGGCCACGGTCGAGCGCGAGGAAAACTACTTATCTACGTTGAACCTACCCTGAATCTGCGTTGAACCTGCTCGGGATTATGTTGGGCCGACTCGGTATCTACGTTAAATCTACTCTGCGTCTACGTTAAGCCTACTCGGTAACTACGTTAAACATACTCTGAATCGGCGTTGAACCTACTCTGAATCTAAGCTGCACCTGCTCTGCCACTCTTCAATTGCCCTACGAGGGAGTCTGCATCAACTTCGCGTTGGGACTCCGGTGGAAAACAGAAGCCACTACTACAACTACTACTTCGCTCCGGAGAGACAAACTCTCACATTCAAATTCTATTTCAAGACAATGAGCTACATCAACAGCCCAGGACTCAGTGACGTCACCAACATTCTTGATGAACTACTTTTCGCCACGGCCTAGAAGAACAAATGCCCACCCTTTTCTCTACGCGTGGACAACTTTCTGACCTCGCTGAACATCAGTCGCAAAGCAATCAAGCCTTTATACTCCTAACGAATTCTTCAAATCAACACATCAACGTGGGTGATCAGCCCACCACGGGTCAAGCTAGATTTGCAAACGTACCCCAAAGCAACAACCTCAACCAACACGTACCGCCGAGAATTCTCACGACTACTTTATTAACAGTTCTCTGAGCACAGTCATATATACACTGACTGCTCCAAAACATCGGACGGAGTGGGGACTGCTGCCGTAGGCGAAGAAGCATCGCGTTCGGCTCCCCTACCCCAAAATGCCTCTGTATTCTCTGCAGAGCTGCACGCACTAGAATCGGAGATCCATTACAAAACGGGACCGCCTCCCCAAGTATGTTATATTTTCAGACAATCCAAGTGTTCTCACCCAGCTGTAAACGCTGCACGTTGATCACCCTGCCCATAGAAAAATGCAACACGACCTCTTCACGATGTCTGAGACGGGTCAAGCGGTCGAGTTCTACTAGATCCCTGGACACGCGGGAATAAGAGGAAACGAGCGCGCAGACTCCTTCGCTAAACGGGTGTCTACCCCGCATGAACAATTCATCTCCATACATTACCGAGATTAGTTCCCAGTCATGAACTCACGCATAACATCACGATGGAACGACTCTTGGCAACTGAGTGGACAAAAAATGCTTTCATTTATATCATCAGTGGGAGAGTGGGACGCCAGGTTTTTTAATAGGGGAGACCAAGTGTTCATTAACCGTCTATGCACGGGACACACATGGATAACCCACAATCACCAAATGGACGTGGACATGGGACCGGACGCACCACCATGGCCCTGTTGCCACCAAGTGACAATCGGTGTAACGCCTGCTGACAGAAACAGAACACCGAAAAGAACTGATCGCTGTCGGAAAACACACCGCACTATATGAAGCCGTGTGGAAGTAACGAAGTTTGAATCATCTCTGATCCTGAACTCGCTGTCCTCCCTGCGTATTAATTGTGAAGTTAAACTTAACTTCGTGCGCGAAGCTGTGCAGAATCAACGGATCATCGTGCCCTACGGGGGAGCACTCGGTGACTACACGTTGGAGCTCAGGTGGCAAACAGAAGAAACTACTACAACTACTTCGGGGTGGGTGGGGGCTGAGGGGAGGAAGTAACCTCGAGTAAATTGAGCAATCTGGATGGTGCATAGCCGAGGGGTCAATATACTGTCCATCCACTTGAACAGAATATCGAGTAGCTGGATGCATACATGCAAAAGTATTCTGGAAATTAAACTTAATAATCTCGTCTACCCCCTCCCATACCCCGCCTTCCTCAATTGTTATTTATACTCGGTTAACTTAGCCTAATTTAGTCTAATGACGTTTTTGATTATTTTTATCCGTTGATTTGTCTCATTTTAAAATTTATAATCCTATATCCATATCGGATCCAAATCAAAGTTTTAATCCTAGATCCATATCAGATTCTTATCAAGGTTTTAAGATTACTTTTTTTATTTTTCTTCCATAAATGACTTGACAGTGTCTTATCTTTGCCTCATGGGCGACAGGATATTTTACCTTATTTAATTATAAATCTTCTCTACCGTTTAATTTTTTGTCCCTGGGCATTGCTTGCGACATCAACAGCCACTTCACTACTCTAGTTTGGTGCCTCTACTGCTGAAAGGTCAGTACTACTCTATTCTCTGACAGTAACAAGGTCAATTATTGATTACGAATTTCGAGAGACTCTTTCATGATAAGAGTATTTTTTTTAGTTTGGATCGCAATTACTCTTTCTATTGAATTGCCCGTTATTTTGTGAAATTTTGTAGAAGTATTTGTTTCTAAGTACAACTGCAGCTGATGGGTAGAGTTTAAAGCTGTTCAACATGGAAGCAGTAGTCCAGACAATCACTATCTGGAAATCACAAACTAGAGTCTATCTGATATCGGTTTGTATATTTTGCACACCACACTTTCGTTTCACAACTCTCAATCTACTTCAGAGAGATTTAACTGAAATTGACATTAAAAAATGATGTCTGAAGATTACGATGTATTGAGTGATCTTTCCATTCGATGGTGGATCCTTGGCGGGAATTGCTTGGCAATTCACCTGCCAAAAAATTCGTGTCTACATTCGGTAGTTTGAATAAATTGAACTTTTTTGTGAGACATAAATTGATGAGATCCAAAACCTTGCCAGAGCCCCGTACTCGAGCTGCATTCACTTTTGATCTAAGCCGCAATTTAGCAAAATAAGATTTTCTCGCCATCGCTGGTAGGGGTAATTAACTGATAGTTAGTACGTGGAATTGATATGCTTTTCCAGCGAGCACACCTTTACAGTCGCGAAAGAATACTCTTTCTTGATTAGTCTATAACAAAGAAGCTCTTTACTTAGTGGAATCTAACGAATAATTATTTTATTGGGGTATTATATCGGGACAAGGTGTCGTATGGAAATACAGAAATAAAATTTCCATTCACTGCAAATACACGTCGGAAATGATAATTCAAGATTTCTGTTACTCTCCATCAGATTTCTTCCGATTTCGTTCAGTTACGGAAGCAATTCGTTGATAGTCAGTCGAAGTCAATAAATGGAAACATGAGATACTTCACCTGCGGGTACCATAGGAATATGACCTTAGGACCTTGAATCTCTTCGATTTTTTTTCTTTCGATTTATTGTTCCTGACTAAAAGAATCTGTCCAATAAGAGTAAAAAGCCTAGTTCGGAGTTGTAAGGCCTAGCCGAAAGATCCATTTTTGTCCGTGGTGCGTACTCGTATGTGTGTGTGTGTATGTGTATGTGTGTTTATAAAAAATCTGATGTATAGCTGTATATCGGAGATATATATTGCACACATAAATATGTATGTATATATTTGTATATTTATTAATGCATGTGTATATACCAATATTTGTAAAAATATCATTGTATGTGTATGGGTATACATACAATATGGAGACATGTGTGTGTGTGTGTGTGTATGTATGTACATACGTGTGTGTGAAAACATTTAATACATGTATGTATATTTGTAGACATGTGAATGTAAACAATGCTACCATGTTTGATACACGGGACTTTCATACGCAAAGGACTTTATTGAGTGCACAGTGTTTCATTCTACCGTCCTAACATTGACGACACAGCGAGCGCTTCGCTACCGCGGATTACAATGACAAGTGTATTGTTAGAAGCCATTTCTCTGGTCATGAGGTCGTGTGCCGCTCAAAGTAAAAGTACTTTAATGCCATCGGAGGCGTGCTCTGCAAATACCTTGGTCGAGGACATCGAGCGCGGGACCTTCATCAGTCGATGATGGGTGTCATTATGGCACACAGGCTGCTTCCCAATACTGTATTGGCAGAAATCTCTCCGCCGTGCATCGCACTCAGGTTTACCGACGTTGAGGCTCCGGTGGAAGTGAGGCTCAAATCAAATCGGGTTCCCCTCCAAAACTCAAATCTTTCGTCATCTTCGTGCCCTACGGGGGAGCGTGCGATGACTCGCTACGAGGGAACGTGCGATGACTCGCTACGGGGGAGCGTGCGATGACTCGCTACGGGGGAACGTGCGATGACTCGCTACGGGGGAGCGTGCGATGACCCGCTACGGGGCAGCGTGCGATGACTCGCTACAGAGGAGCGTGCGATGGCTCGCTACGGGAGAGCGTGCGATGACTCGCTACGGGGCAGCGTGCGATGACTCGCTACAGAGGAGCGTGCGATGGCTCGCTACGGGGGAGCGTGCGATGACTCGCTACGG
>SDVV010033192.1:0-11328 GCA_016164225.1 Gammarus roeselii
ACGCCCAGCACTTCGCCCCCCACAACCCTGCACACTCACGTCAGAAGAGCCACCAGGCACCGCAGCTGACCGCAAAGGTGAGGACCGCAGATCCACATAAGGCGCAGGAGAGGACGACGGCAAGCAGCGCCGCTCCGGAGCACCAGCGTCCACAGGGGTAGACTGCAGCAAGGGAGCCGCGTCACATCGAGGAGTGGCCCCCCCCAGACTTGCCCTCCTCTGCACCTCCAAGGCCGAAATCTCCCCTCTGCTGTACTCCTCCAGTGCCCGAATCACTGACTCCACCGAGCTAGTGCTGGAAGCATCACTACGCCCACACGGCTCCGCCACCACCAAACCGCCACCGGAGCCCACACTCCCGGCATCGGTCCTCTCAAGGCGACCCGAATCGAGCTCCACCCACTCCTCCCGACTCTTCCCCCACCCCACATAGTGGACCTTGACTCTTCCATCACGAAGGTCCACCACCTTGACATTGTACATCCTTGACATTGTACTATGAAATAAATTTGATAGCTCATCAAATAAAGACTGTCTGATGCCAAATGTACCCAAAAATCTCTTCATGTTGAGACAAACGTTACTATGGAATGAGCCAAGAGTTTCTTGACTTGTAAATAATGCAAGTATGGAGTATTTTGGTTTATTGTCTACTAATTATATATATATAGTGTAGTTATCTGATAATTCTTGGATGTCCCTGGACAAAAGAGCAAGTGCTGTAATTTTGCAATATTCTTGAATTTTGTAGTAAGTTATAGAATGAAGAAATTGGTACTCCTCCTGTTATGTTGCACGCTACTGCAGAGTTATATTTGTAGCACCTCCCCTAGACATCTGGTAGGTTCATGGGCCGCACAAAGTCATGGCCCAACTGGGCAGGTGAACTCCTGTATCTCCCTACAAACTCCACTCTTCTTCACCCTTCACTATCTCTCCATTTCTCCCCCATCCTGATTTGCTTAATTTTATTTAGCTACCTCATTCGCATCATATGTTAGTTCAAATTTCCTTAAACTTGTCTCAGACTCCTTAATAACTCTCCTAATAGTTATTGCCCACAAACACATACATACTGCATGCACACACACAAATACACACACGCACACTCAAACACACACATTCCAGTTCTAACAACACTCCTTTTGGGTAGCAAATAACTGCCAAGTTGTGCGTTTTCTTTCATGCAACCTTTTTTGCAACTATTTCTTCTTCTTTCCATTCTTGATGTTCCCATGCATGAAATTCCCCACACCTAGTGTAGAATTCATGCATGGGGTCCATGATTTCTGTCTCTTCTTCATCTTTCCCCTCAGCAGGTGTTGGAGCGCATAGCTTGGCACCTTAAGGACTACCGCGATTCCTTGGGGCTCTGAAGCAGGGTTGGAAGTGGGTTAATCTTCCTTACTGCCCTCTGGGAAGTGATGAGACCACATGGCCTCAGCCCTTTAGGAGTTCTTGTACCTCTTGTGGCACCCATACAAACCGTAGATGCTCGCTGCGTAAAGGACTTGGACTTTGCGCAGAAGTAAACCTAACTCGAACATTAAAAGAAGAAAAAGCAATCACTCATTTGATGCAGCACTGTTTGTTGGTTTGACTTTTGGCGCCATGAGAGAGATGGCTTTAGCGTTCTATAAAGCCTTGTCACTATAATCTTTAATCTCTGGGTTGTACAATTTATGAAATTGCAATTACAAAGTAATCCTTACCTTCAATTCTTACCTTTGCGGTTATCAAAGGTTGAGGTGATACGGAGCTGAAACTTTTTGCCAAAACTGACACACACACACACATACACACACACACACACACGCGCGCATACGCAATACACATGCTCATACACGTGCTCATACACATGCGCATACACATGCGCATACACGTGCACACATACACACATATACACCTGGACACACACATACATACACACACATACAGGCACACATTCACGCCCACATACTCACTTACACACACACATACATGCACATTCAAACACATACACACACATGCAGACACCCATGCACGCACATGTACACACACGCACACACACACACACACACACATGCACACACACACACACACACATACACATGCATATACACATGCACATACAGACACACATACACACACACACATACATACACACACACATACACACATAAACAGAGGCAGACGCACATGCACACACAAGGGCTCAGCATACCCAATTGTCAGGTGCACCAAGTCTGGGGAAGCCATCACAAGCATGTGCGCCAGCACCTACAAGCACTCCGCAGAACAACAAACAGGGAGACGCTGGAAGGGATGGGCATCATTGGCTTTCAGAAAACACACCTAAAGCCACAGGTAGAAACACTAAGCACAACTACCACCCTGCAAAAAACTATGGAAGCAAAAACAATACTTACATAAGCATACACATATATAGTAAATATATACATATATAAAGAACAACCAGAAATAAAGAACAGGACAAATCACACCACAAACTCATCAACATTACTGTAAACACAAGCCCCTGACACCCAACAACCTATTCCCCTAAAACACAGCTAATCCCGCCTTGGAAGCAGAAAGGGTAAGCAATTCAACAACAGCAGTAGGCAGCTCATTCTATAACCTAATGCAGCAAACATTAAAAAAAACTACCTGCCACATCCACAGAGCAGCGAGGCACCAAGAATTTGTGAAGATGTCCCCGTGTTCTACCATCCAGCGACTTCCGGAACAGAATGGACAAATCAAAACCCTTCAATACTCTATAAGATCACTTCTCAGCAGCCTGCCTTTGCTCTCTAGAACAAATTCCATGCCATCAGCCGGTCATGGAAGGACACCTCAGACAGACCATGCGCCTGCTTGGTCCACCTTCTCTGAACAGCCTCAAGCAACTTCACATCCTGGACATAACCAAGATTCCACACACAGGAGCAGTAATCAAGAATGGGCCTGACATGCATCACAAAGAGTGTGGCCTAAAAATCCAGGCTTCTGTTGAATGTTGACCTGAGCAAGTCACTACAAAGACCAGCAGGTTGTCTCATAACTTCTCTGACACGTCCATGGAACTTGAGACCAACATCCACATGAACTCCTAAATTGCGCTGAACTTGGACAAACTCCAAACGAGTCCTTCCAAGAGTGTAAAAAGCCTCTGCACCAGGACCAGTCCATACAACAAAACGTCTGCTAAAACATAAAACAACACACTTGCAAGGGATCAATGACAAATTCCATGAAGATGCAGTCAGGAACATTTTGTCAAGGTCCCCCCTGCAAAGCAGACACACTAATAGCAACATCAGGATGATGGAAAGACAGATAAATTTCAAAATCATCAGCAAATGCACCAAATGTAGTTGCAAGGCCATCTGTTAGAAAATTTACATACATAAGAAAGAGGACTGGACCCAAGACTGAGCCCTGTGGAACCCTACTCAGAACATCCTTTGGCTCACTATTCACTCCATCAATGCCAACACACATAATTTGAGAATTGAGAAAAACACCAATCCACCTCAACACAACCTCAGAAACTCAAAGAGCCTGCAACTTCAGAAGCAAAATGTGATGAGAAACAACATCAAATGATTTGAAAAATCAAGCATTGTCATATCTATGGTTAAAATGATATCAATTAATTCTGATTCATCATAAAACAACACTTCATTCCTTGACCAATAGTCTATTTCATGGTCCAAGGATGTCAAACTCAGCTGACACTGATTCAAGCTTTTGTAGTTATTGTTTGTCATGCAAACAATTCTAAAATATCACTTAACAGGCATTATGTAATACTGTGGTGTTAAGAGCACTAATCATCAATACTCTGAGAAAATTGGTATTAATGCGTTGTGATTTTATCATTGGATAAACAACAGTCTGTTACCATGTCATGATTGTGGGTTTAGAAAATTCAAGCTCAGCACACTGATTACTAAGGATTTTTGGTTTAACCTTGATGGTACAATATGCATGAAAGCGGGAATTGCAACTTCCGTGGTGGGTGGCTACATCTAAAGCACATTAGAACTGCCATGTCTGTTGTGGATGGCTTTGTCTATAGCACAAAGACTGAAGTTTTTCCAATGATGAAACCACAATTTCTGTTGCCAGGTAAAAATCATATGGGAACAACTTATTTAAATAACAGAAAAGTCATGGCATCTGTATTGGTGAAGTATTGGCTTTTTCAACTATCTGTACAAAATTGATAGCTGATAATGGTGAAAATGCTTGTTTTGGCAAAGATCTTGTCTCCTCTCATATGCTTTTATTTTTATTTTGCAGCTGGGTGACCATGAACATAATGCGCAAATGGTGGGGTGCAGGTGGCCAGGAAGGGGGAGCTGGCCGTATCAATTCAGGCTCTTTCAATGGGTCTGCTACCTCAACCTCTAAGATGAGTCAAGAGCAGCAGCAACACCTTGCTCTTGGCTTGATGCATCTTAAGAAGCTGTTCAGTGAACTGCTCTACCCTGTCCACCCTCTCTCGGAAGATGAGAGAGAAGACAAGCTTTACAACATGCTACCTCTTTTCTGCAAGGTGTTTGGAGCATGTCCTTCTACGGATCTCCAAGAAAAATTTGCTGATGTGTTGCTCTTCACTCAGCATGTCAGTAAGCTGATGGTAACAGAAATACGACGCCGGGCCAGTAATCAATCGACAGCAGCGGCCTCTTGTGCCATTGCAAGATTTTTGGAAGTGGATGGAGGAGGGGGAGAGGACTTGGCTGAAGGAGGCCCCAGCTCAGGTGGCTGGCTGTTACTCAATGCTCTGAACCTGCTTGCTGATGGGCCCCCAGAGATTATAGAGGTAAGCACAAGCTATGAAAAATATTTTTTGAGGGACACATAGATAGAGGAAAAGGTGGATTTAAATCTAATCATCTTAAATTTTAATCATTTTTTACATGATGAAAAATAGCTACAGGGTGAACATAAAGTTTTCCTTGATCTCAAACTTTCAATTTTTTTCCTGATAAAAGCTACCATGTAACATATGGTGTTTTTGAGTCACTTGCTAACAACAAAATGTGTTCAAATTTTTTATTTTGGAAGGCTAACCTACATTGATGAACAGAGCACTTCATTTGAATGAAAACTGAACAGGGTGTAAATAACACATAAATAAAAGTTTCACTACTGTTCAATAGGCGGCATTGTATTTCAAAACTTACATTTCTTTTGTGAAATCAACTTGAAACTGGTTGCGAAAGAGTTGACAGCTACCACGTGGGCTGTTCAATGCTACCTATTGAGGGATTCTGCTGCACAGTTTTAATTATCACTCACTTTGCAGGTAATGACAACTAGTTCCTTGCCTTCAACCTTGGTGAAGTGTTTGTACCTGTTTTTTGACTTACCTGACCCGGAATCATCTGATGCTGAAGACTCTACAAATCCTGGCTATGGTGGGCCAGAACATCCTCCCCACACCATCCCACTAAACAAATGGGCAAGTGCAGACACCCCTTCAAGTGAGCAGGAGCTGCAGATTGGTAGTATCAGTGGAACAGTATTAAATCAGCAAACAGATTTGAGCAGTAAGCAAAGTTTCAATGTTAATCCTCTGGATGAGAGAGGAAAGAAGCACCTATTTGGGAGCGATACTACTGGATCTGTGCGTACAAGAGAGCTGACCAGTGGAGAGCATAGTGGCGAGACTTCCTTAGAGATGACCACCATGGAACGAAGACTGTGTCTGCAAAAAGTTTTTGTGCAGGTGAGAAACTTTATGCACTAGCTATATGTACACTTGTTTCATGACCTTCCACAGGCAATTGTGTTAATCAGTTGACACATACTTGGATTCAGGGATGTTTACTTTGTTTAAGCAAGCTCCAGATATTGACACACATGGTCATTCTTTCAAGCTGGTGGTTCCTCTCTGTTGTTGGACCGACTAAAAACGCAGATTCTTTTGTTCTTGCTGTGTTCAGGTCTGGAATAGTCCGTCCTCTGATGTGGTGCAGTGCAATTCCCTCCGTGGCTTCAAGAGGGCCTTGACTGAGGATTTGGGGGCAGATTTGATTTTGTGGTTTTCTCTCTGTGTTTTGACAGTTTGGTGCAATTGTTGACTGTCTCCATTGTTTTTGTTGTTGACCTATTAAGCGCAATCCAACCAGCCCCTGCTGCAGTTTTGATACCGTGTTGTTCTTTAGTGCGCTAAGGTATACTACCTTCCATGCCCGCATGCCCTGTTGGTGTGGCTGCGTGGGCTGTGGGGGGCTGCAAAGGTGAGATCTTGATTCTGTCGATAAAAAGCTTACAGAGACGTGTTTACAAGAGAATCTTGATAACATTTATTGACCGTAGATATTGCCCAATTTAGACCTTTGTCTCTTACAATCTTACATGGGAATTTCCAATCTTTAAAGTTCTTTGACTGTCCTCAAGATTTTAGGAAAAACTGGTGGCTAAATGTAGGTTAGTCACAGTATGGCGTCTCCCGCGTCTAGCGGTCTAAATGTCTTCTAGGTACAGAGGCGTCTCCCGCACCCTGCTGTCTTGGCCGGCCAAAACCCCTAAACCCTAAACCCTCAACCCCCTCCCTCCCTATATAAGCAAGCTCAGCGGGACTCTGTCATTCATGAGGGCTAGCAAAGCTGGTTACTGTAAGGAGACATTAGTAAGTTGTTAAGATAGTAGGGGGAGGACGAGGCTCCCTTATGGCTCTTACTACATTATAGAGAAATAGCTTTTTATCAAGAGAATTGAAATAACAAAAAATATATTCTCTTCCACTTCAAAAGAGTCATAAGGTTTAGCATAAAAAAACACATCATGTAGCGCAAGCTAGCTTATGCCAGAAGAGCACAGAATTTAGATGGATTAGCTGCATCTTTAACTGAGTGATCTCAAAGAAGCATTTGTTGTCTAAGAAATGATGACCCAGTTGTATAACTGGGGGTAACTACTGTAATCATACTGTAATCATGGTGCCTACCTCAGCCAATATACTAGCTCATAGCTGCCAAATAACATACAGGCCCGGAGTTTGAGCCCCACAATAGTAATTATGTACAACTATATATATATATATATATATATACTGCCTTCTATTACGAGTGTGAATGAACAGTCAGCTAGTGGCAGTAGAATCCTTAATATTGAAGTACCTACCATGTGTACCATAGCTAATATGGTAACCTTGCCATACAGTGAGTCAGATAATGTAAATATATACTGTGGAAACCAACGCAATTTATATCCCAAAGCCGTAGTGTTGAGTACTTCATGACAATATGGTAAGATAATCAATACACGTACCCTATGATATGTAACAAAGTTTCTGGCATTAGCTAGCATAACGTCACAAATTTTGACACAAGAGGGACTATCCACCTGGTCCTCAGTGATATGCAAGGTTGGTTAGGGCTCCCCACTGTAAATAGGTACTTGTGCCCAAACACGTGGGGCAACTTCCGGAACTCCTTGGATATGAAGTTTTGGAGAGGGACCCCACGCGTCCAAGCAAGAGATGAGGCAGATTTTATGGCGTTGTGAGCTTTAGTGAAGACGTGCGATGTAGCTTCAATAATAAACGAGTAGATGTAATGCCCCACCAATGATGTCTTGAGTGGTTTGCCTGAAGTACTATGGATGAGCAACAAGTCATTGTTTGACAGACATTGTGCTCCATAGGCGTTGAGTATGGTCACAGGCCCAGGCCGTGTGCTCGGACACCCGGCAGTAGTGAGGCGATGGAGATGAGTGGTGGCGTGTGTGTGAGGGTCTGGTTTAGTACAGGACCCTCACACATGTCGAGTTCTAGGAGAAATGTAGTTCCGTGCGTGTCGTTGCTGCAATCTGAGAGACACTGTCTCCTGCTGCAAGAGCGACGAGCATCAGAGATTTTTGAAAGAGCTCCAATACTGACGTCATTTGAGTAGTGAAGCGAGGGGAGACATGCATCTTGAGAACTGGCTTCAGCTGCCACGACAGCACAAAACGTCTTTGTGGTGGGTTCTCGTGAAACGGGGCCTATGCCAGTTCCTTGAAGATCGCCTTGCGGGTCGTGGCGCCAAACCCATGCAAGAGAGGCAAAGAGACAAATAAAGTGCCGTCCTGTAAGCCAAAAGTGTACGAGGAACGAGCTGCTCCTATTTGCCGGTTTAGTGCCGAGACGGGAAAGAGGTGGACTGGTTGAGGACTGAACCTTCGAAATAAGTCCAGCAGCTTATGGTATTGGCGTTTTATGGACTGTCTGTGCGTTTTGAACAGGATGTCTGCAAGCGATCTATTGTATTGGATAGTAAGCACAGTTTTGAAAACCTGATGCGAGCTAACTCGAGAAGGGTCGTGATGTTAGAGGCACCTCCCTGCCTTCGACTTGCTTGGGACACGTCGAGGGCGGGCGAAAGGTCGCTGAAGGTCGCGACGACCTTGGGACCCCACAGTGCGTTGAGGGGTCGAGCACCACGAGGACGCCGCTGTAGCGGTACGTTTCGAGCTTGTGGGGCACCTGGTGAATGAGGTTGTATGGAGAGAACAGGTATTGTTCCCTTCCCTGAGTACAGTTACATTGGAGGGAAACCACGAAAGATGCTCGTGGGTGATGAAATGGAGCTGGAAAAGGTGAGAAGTTAAGGTTTCCCGGATGTGCGAAGAGGTCTATTTGCCTAATCCCGCGCAGGGCAGAGAGGAGGGCGAGGCCTTGAGGCGTCCGCGTCCACTCGTTTTCTACTGGTAGCAGCGCTGCGTTAGCGAATTCTCTCACTGCCCTGATTCTATGGCAGCCTGATGTAAGATGTGAAGTGCGCATTCAACCCAGAGTCAAGATTTTGTGTGATGGTAAGTTGTATCAACAAAATTTGTGTCGACAATATTTTGTGTCGACAAAATTAGTGTGGCAACAAAAATTTTCTTCTGTTGACATTTGTGTCGTCAAATTTTGTGTCGATGAAATTTGCGTGTTGAGAAAATTCATTTGTCAACCAATTTGTTGTGTAGACATTTTTGTTGACAAATTTTGTCTATCGATAAATTTTTGTGTCGACAAAGTTGTGTTGACGAATGTTTATGGCTGCAAAATTTTTGTGTCAACAAATTTATGTCAACAAAGTGTGCATCAACAAAATTTGTTTGTCGATGAAATTTCTGTGTCAACAAAAGTTTTGTGTCAACAAATGTTGTTGACAAATTTTGTGTAGACAAATTTGGTGTCCACAAAATTTTGACAAATTTTGCGTGTCGACAAAATTGGTCGACAAATTTCTGTGCCAACAATTTATGTGTCAGCAAATTTTTGTGTCGACAAATTCTTGTCAACGAAAATTTTTGTTGCCAAAAATATTGGCAAAAACTTCTTGCTCTGTGACAACAAATTTTGTCTACAAATTGCATGTGTGGACAAATTTGGTGTCGACAAATTTGGTGTAGACAAATTTGGTGTGTCGTCAATATTTTCGTGTCAATAAATTGGTTCCAACTAATTTCTTTGTTGACAAATTTCCATCTCAACAAATTTCTGTCTTGACAAATTTCCGTCTTGACATAGTTGTTTCGACAAATTTCTGTCACAACAAATTTCTGCCTTGACAAATTTTGGTTTCCACAAATTTCTGTGGTGACCAATTTGTGTGGTGACAAATCAATGTGTCAACAAATTTTGGTCCCGACAAATTTCAGTTCCTAAAAATTTCAGTTCCAATAAATTTTTGTGTAGACAAATTTGTGTCATGACAGCCAAATTTCTGTCATGAGAGGAATTTCTTTTTAGACAAATTTCTGCATTGACAAATTCTGTTTCAACAAATTTCTGTTACGACAAACTTTCCATCTCGAGTAATTTTCCCTCTCGTCAAATTTTGCCTCACAACAAATTTTCCCTCTCAACAAATTTCTGTCTCAACAAATTTGTCCCGACAAATTTCTGTCGCAAGAAAATTGTTTCAACAAATTTCTATGATGTCAAATTTCTGTGTCAACAAATTCTGTTTCAACATTCATTTTTTTACATAATTTCTTTGTTGACAAATTTCTGTTTCAACAAATTCCTGTGTAGACAAATTTCGTGTAGAAAAATTTTCTGTGTCGACAAATTCTGTCGACAAATTTCTGTGTTGACAAATTATGTCAACAAATTTTTTGTTGACAAATTTGGTGTGTTGACGGAATTTATTTTGACAAATTTCTGTGTCAACATTTTTGAGTTGAAAAATTTTTCTATCCACAAATTTCTTTCACAACAAAATTCTGTTCGACAAATTTTTCTGTCAACAAATTTTGTGTAGACCAATTTTGTGTTGAAATATTTAGTGTGACAACGAGATTGTTGTGTTGACAAATTTCTGTATCGACAACTTTTTGTGTCTTCAAAATCTATGTGTCAATAAATTTGGTGTGCTGACAAAGTATGTGTTGACAAATTTCTGTTTTGACGAACTTCTGTCCCGACAAATTTCTGTCCCGACAAATTTCTGTCCTCAAAATTTTGTTCAACAAAATTTTGTTCCGACTAATTTTTATGGTGACAAATTCTGTGTCACCAAAGTTCTGTTTAGACAAATTGCTGTTTAGACAAATTTCTGTGTTGACAGATTTTGTGTTGACAAATTTGGTGTGTTGACAAATTTGGTGTGTTGACAAATTTGGTGCGTTGACAAATTTGGTGCGGTGATAAAATTTTTATGCCAACAAATTATGTGCCAACAAAATTATGTGTCAACAAATTTTGTCCTTCAAGGACGAGACATAGGACCACCGAGACAGTAAATTCAGTATGTCTGGGCATTTGCCGATACAAACTGTGGCTCTGTAGAGGCAGTGGGTCACAAGTCTACTGCCCAGATGGGCCATCACATACTGAATCTTATCCTTTCAAAAGTATGCTAGACTTTGTGGGTCTTGGTGTGGTGGGAGTGTGCTGTTAGGAGCGTGCTGTTAGGAGCTCAGTGGTAGCTGTGCCTCCATCAAGCAGCAGCGCTCAAATGAATGACGGAGCCTGGCAGAATTCGCTTATTAAGGCTGGGAGGGGTTCGGGGGTTTCGGCCGGCAAGACAGCACTGTGCAGGAGACGCCGCTGTACTTGAAAGACATTTATTCCGCTAGGCCCGGGAGAGGCCATGCTGTGACTAGACGACATTTAGCCAAAAGTTGTTCCTAATACCTCGAGAACAGTCAAGGAACTTGCAAGGTTCGAAATTCCCACATAAGGTTTGAAGAGACAAAGATCTAAATCGGTCAAAAACTATGTTCAACAAATGTTTTCAAAATTCTTTTGGGAATACGACTCAGTAATGTTTTCTCTTCAAGATATATTCGAATAAAAAGCAAAAGGGCAATGCTAAACCTTAGGGGCTTACAAAGGGGAAGAATATATAT
>SDVV010033193.1:0-11327 GCA_016164225.1 Gammarus roeselii
CACAAGGTTATATTGTATGCAACTGACGGGTTACACAAGGTAATAATGTATGCAACTGACGGGTTTCACAAGGTTATAATGTATGCAACTGACGGGTTACACAAGGTTGTAATGTATGCAACTGACGGGTTGCACAAGGTTATATTGTATGCAACTGACGGGTTACACCAGGTAATAATGTATGCAACTGACGGGTTACACAAGGTTATAATGTATGCAACTGACGGGTTGCACAAGGTTATATTGTATGCAACTGACGGGTTACACAAGGTAATAATGTATGCAACTGACGGGTTTCACAAGGTTATAATGTATGCAACTGACGGGTTACACAAGGTTGTAATGTATTCAACTGACGGGTTACACAAGGTTATAATGTTTGCAACTGACGGGTTACACAAGGTTTTAATGTACGCAACTGACTAACGGGTTACACAAGGTAATAGATCCCCGACACCGAGTGAACCGTTGAACACTTAACACTCTCATATAAGCGACCCCATTAACAGTTAGTTTCATTTATAATACTACTGCCTTGAATACATTGAAGACCCATCCTTATATAACAATATAATGCACATATTAGAGTTACTCAACGGGTCTGTGCTGCTGATGGTATGGGTTGAGGGTTGATGGTATAGTTTTAGGGTTGATGGTATAGGTTGAGGGTTGATGGTATGGGTTGAGGGTTGATGGTATGGGTTGATGGTATAGGTTGAGGGTTGATGGTATGGGTTGAGGGTTGATGGTATAGGTTGAGGGTTGATGGTATGGGTTGAGGGTTGATGGTATAGGTTGAGGGTTGATGGTATGGGTTGAGGGTTGATGGTATGGGTTGAGGGTTGATGGTATAGGTTGAAGGTTGATGTTATAGGTTGAGGGTTGATGGTATAGGTTGAGGGCTGATGGTATAGGTTGAGGGTTGATGGTATGGGTTGAGGGTTGATGGTATAGGTTGAGGGTTGATGGTATGGGTTGAGAGTTGATGGTATAGGTTGGAGGTTGATGGTATAGGTTGAGGGTTGATGGTATAGGTTGAGGGTTGATGGTATAGGTTGAGGGTTGATGGTATGGGTTGAGGGTTGATGGTATGGGTTGAGGGTTGATGGTATAGGTTGAAAGTTTGTAACGTGGTTGCCCGACTCGAAGAAGGCATAAGCATTCGTCCTCGTTGGTTTGTTCCTAAATACCTTAAATAGACACGATTCGTGTCGTCGTGAAAACTCTGCAGTGAAGTGGACACGTTTGGTGGTTTGTGATACGGTGTGACGACGATACGGTATTGGTGCAAGAGGTCACAGTGATATGTGTTCACATCAGAAGAGATGAGTCCTTGTGTATCAAGTGCCATGCTTTATAAAGATTTTATAACGGAAGCAGTTGATACGTCGTGATCCAAGGGTAGACCAGATTCAGCCAGAAGTCATGGGAATCTACATCAGAGTGTATCACACGGCGCAGGGTACAGGATGCTCTCCGGCAACTATAGACGTCAGAGAAATCGTAATCCACCCCTTTCCTATACAAGCGTCCTACGGGGGAGCGTGAGATGACTTGCGGTGAGGCTCCGGTGGAAATGAAGCGCAAATCCAATCCTTTATTAGCGCTGGCTTATCTAATTCCTTAAGTTACAAAATAATTCTCGCTATCCATCCTAATTCATGAGAAAATACCAATGTGAATATATAAAGCTATTGATCCATTATGTTAAATGTGTTTTGCATTTGTCCAGCCCCTTGTTCATCAGACTAAATCCTTCCGGACGGCCCTGCGTCCTGTTGTAGGTTACGCGCAAGGGCGCCGAGCTCCTTCGGCGAGACAGGCATCAAGGTATCGACCCGGCTTTTCGGATACAATTTAGGAGTCTTGAGATAGAGTTTAGGAGTCTTGAGATAGAGTTTAGGAGTCTTGAGATACAGTTTAGGAGTCATGAGATACAATTTTAGGAGACATGAGATACAATTAAGGAGTCATGGCATTCAATTTAGGAGACATGATGTACAATTCAGGAGTCGTGAGGTACAATTTCGGAGTCATGATGTACAATTAAGGAGTCATGAGGTACAAGTTAGGAGTCAGTCATGAGGTACACGTTAAGAGTCATGAGATACAAGTTAGGAGTCATGAAATACAATTTAGGAGTCATGAGATACAATTTAGGAGTCATGAGATACAATTTAGGAGTCATGGGATACAATTTAGGAGTCATGAGACACAATTTAGGAGTCGAGAGATACAATTTAGGAGTCGAGAGATACAATTTAGAAGTCGAGAGATACAATTTAGGAGTCGAGAGATACAATTTAGGAGTCGAGAGATACAATTTAGGAGTCATGAGCTACAATTTAGGAGTCATGAGATACAATTTAGGAGTCGTGAGATACAATTTAGGAGTCGTGAGATACAATTTAGGAGTCATGAGATACAATTTAGGAGTCATGAGATACAATTTAGGAGTCATGAGACACAATTTAGGAGTCATGAGACACAATTTAGGAGTCATGAGCTACAATTTAGGAGTCATGAGCTACAATTTAGGAGTCGTGAGATACAATTTAGGAGTCATGAGATACAATTAAGAAGACATGAAATACAATTTAGGAGTCATGAGACACAATTTAGAAGTCACGAGATACAATTTAGGAGTCATGAGAAGCTCTTATGGTGCAATGGATAAATGTAAGTCCTTATACGTCCGGCGAGATGGCTGCCAGCTCGACATTACTGGTCGCGTCGAGACCCGCCATGACGACACTGAGTGGCACAAGAGACTGGTCGCATCAAAACTTGTCATGACGACACTGAGTGGTAATTCAAGTACAAGAGACTGGTCGCGTCGAGACCCATCATGATGACACTGAGTGGTACAAGAGACTGGTCGCGTCGAGACCCGTCATGACGACACTGAGTGGTACAAGAGACTGGTCGCGTCGAGACCCGTCATGACGACACTGAGTGGTACAAGAGACTGGTCGCGTCGAGACCCGCCATGACGACACTGAGTGGCACAAGAGACTGGTCGCATCAGAACCCGTCATGACGACACTGAGTGGTAATTCAAGTACAAGAGACTGGTCGCGTCGAGACCCGCCGTGACGACACTAAGTGGTACAAGAGACTGGTCGCGTCGAGACCCGTCATGATGACACTGAGTGGTACACGAGACTGGTCGCGTCGAGACCCGTCATGACGACACTGAGTGGTACAAGAGACTGGTCGCGTCAAGACCTGCCATGACGACACTGAGTGGTACAAAAGACTGCTGGCGTCAAGACCCGCCATGACGACACTGAGTGGTACAAGATACTGGTCGCATCGAGACCCGCCAGGACGACACTGAGTACAGTTAGGGCCGCTACAACAGCTGCCAATGCTCGAACCCTCGCCTGCCGCACCAGGGAGTGGGGCCCTGTACCTGGGCCCGCTATCCACTCAGCCACTGGGCACAGCTAACAACGGTAAAGTTGATGGTGGACTATCGGGGCCTCCCTTTAACCGGAGATAGTGCGGAAACACCTATTAGTAATTTGTAACTGGGTATGCGGCAGTGTTGTTTCCACTGCGGCAGACTAGTGTTCCGCACACGCACGGCACATCGTCGGGCGAGCAGCTGCGCCCCTCTCTGCTCTGTGACGCACGGCCCATCGTCGGGCGAGCAGCTGCGCCCCTCCCTCTTCTGTGACACCCGGCGCATCGTCGGGCGAGCAGCTGCGTCCCTCCCTCTTCTGTGACGCACGGCACATCTTTGGGCGAGCAGCTGCGACCCTCCCTCTTCTGTGACGCACGGCACATCGTCGGGCGAGCAGCTGCGCCCCTCTCTGCTCTGTGACGCATGGTACATCGTCGGGCGAGCAGATGCGCCCCTCTCTGCTCTGTGACGCATGGTACATCGTCGGGCGAGCAGCTGCGCCTCTTTCTCCTCTGTGACGCATGGTACATCATCGGGCGAGCAGCTGCGCCCCTCTCTGCTCTGTGACGCACGGTACATCATCAGTCGAGCAATTGTGCCCCTCCCTGTTTTGTTACGCACGGCACATCATCGGGCGAGCAACTGCTCCCCTCCCTGCTATGTGACGCATGGCACATCATCGGGCGAGCAATTGCGCCCCTCCCTGTTCTGTTACGCACGGCACATCGTCCGGCGAGCAGCTGCGCCCCTCCCTCTTCTGTGACGCACGGCACATCGTCGGGCGAGCAACTGCGCCTCTCCATCTTCTGTGACGCACGGCACATCATCGGGCGAGCAACTGCGCCCCTCCATCTTCTGTGACGCACGGCACATCGTCGGGCGAGCAATTGCGCCCCTCCATCTTCTGTGACGCACGGCACATCATCGGGCGAGCAACTGCGCCCCTCCCTGTTCTGTGACGCACGGCACATCATCGGGCAAGCATCTGCGCCCCTCCCTCTTCTCTGACGCACGGCACATCATCGGGCGAGCAACTGTGCCCCTCTCTGCTCTGTGACGCACGGCACATCGTCGGGCGAGCAGCTGCGCCCCTCTCTGCTCTGTGACGCGCGGCACATCATCGAGCGGAGCAATTGCGCCCCTCCCTGTTCTGTGACGCATGGGACATCATCGGGCGAGCAATTGCCTCCCTCCCTCTTCTGTGCCGCACGGCACATCATCGGGCGAGCAATTGCGCCCCTCCCTCTTCTGCGTCTCATTTTTCATGTTACGCGCGTTTTATTTTGCGCTTACTTGGAAAAGAGCGCTTCCAAGGCGCCATTAGGACGAATCCTTCAGGAAGTAATCCACTTGGCCTTGACGCCTACGGAAAAGCCTTGACTTGCTGCCTACAGTTAATATCCGGCCTTTCTGCCAACAGTCAACATTTGACTTTGATGCCAAAAGCAAATTCATGTCTTGCTGCTTAGTAAAATTTTTTTTTGTCTACTGTAAAAATGAGGACTTGCTCCCCACACCAAAGATTAGGACTTGCTCCCCACACCAAAGATTAGGAGTTGCTCCCTACACTAAACATTTGGACTTGCCCCCCACAAAAAAAAATAATGAGTTGCTTCTACACTAAAGATTAGGACTCGCTCCCCACACCAAAGATTAGCACTTGCTCCCAACACTGAACATTAGCACTTGCTCCCCACACCAAAGATTAGCACTTGCTCCCCACACTGAACATTAGCACTTGCTCCCCACACTGAACATTAGCACTTGCTCCCCACACTGAACATTAGCACTTGCTCCCCACACTGAACATTAGTACTTGCTCCCCACACTGAACATTAGTACTTGCTCCCCACACTGAACATTAGCACTTGCTCCCCACACTGAACATTAGGACTTGCTCCCCACACCAAAGATTAGGACTTTCTCCCTATAGTTAACATTAGGCCTTGATGTTTACAGTTAAGATCAGGCCTTTCTGCTTACAGTTAAGTATAAGGCCTTGCAGCCTACAGTTAAGTATAAGGCCTTGCAGCCTACAGTTAAGATCAGGCCTTTCTGCTTACAGTTAAGTATAAAGCCTTGCAGCCTACAGTTAAGATCAGGCCTTTCTGCTTACAGTTAAGTACAAGGCCTTGCAGCCTACAGTTAAGTATAAGGCCTTGCAGCCTACAAAAAAGATTAGGTCATTCCGCCTTTAGTAAAGATTAGGCTTTTCTACCTATTGTACTGACGAGGTCTTCCTACCTATAGTAAAGACTAGGCCTTGCTGCCGATATTAAAGACTAGGTCATGCTGCCAATAGTAAAGACTAGGTCATGCTGCCAATAGTAAAGACTAGGCCATGCTGCCAAAAATGAAGATTATACCATGCTGCCAACAGTGAAGATTAGGCCTTGCTGCCAACAGTGAAGATTAGGCCTTGCTGCCAACAGTAAAGATTAGTCCATGCTGCCAACAGTGAAGATTAGGCCTTGCTGCCAACAGGGAAGATTAGACCTTGCTGCCAACAGTAAAGATTATGCCTTGCTGCCAACAGTGAAGATTAGGCCTTGCTGTCAACAGGGAAGATTAGGCTCTGCTGCCAACAGTGAAGATTAGATCTTGCTGCCAACAGTGAAGATTATGCCTTGCTGCCAACAGTGAAGATTAGGCCTTGCTGCCAACAGGGAAGGTTAGGCTCTGCTGCCAACAGTGAAGATTAGATCTTGCTGCCAACAGTGAAGATTAGGCCTTGCTGCCAACAGAGAAGATTAGGCCTTGCTGCCAACAGTAAAATATAGGCCTTGCTGCCAACAGTGGAGATTAGGCCTTGCTACCAACAGTGAAGATTAGGCCTTGCTGCCAACAATGAAGATTAGGCCTTGCTGCCAGCAGCAAAGTTTAGACTTTGCTGCCAACAGTGACGATTGTGCCTTGCTGCCAATTGTAAAGATACGGCCTTGCTGCCAACAGTGAAGATTAGGCTTGGCTGCCAACAGTGGAGATTAGGCCTTGCTGCCAACAGTGAAGCGTAGACCTTAGTGCTCCCAGTCCCCGTTGGGCGTCGCTGCAACATAGGCCATTAGCACTCATCGTTTCCGATAGGCTCAAAGCCAGACATTTCTTGAGTCATTAGGACTAGCTGCTTCGGAAGTATTTGTTTTTACGACGTCTAGGGGTCAATGTGTTCTTCGAGACGTCACGCTGCCTGGTTTAGCTGCTGTTGCGGGTCAAGAATTGCTTCGTGGCTTAGATGCAACTAAAATTAACGTGTCAGAGAGCGCACACCAACTACCCGTGGGGTGTAAAAGCGGCTGTTCTGTGGAATGATGGTAGATCGTCGAAGCACATATAAACCCAAATATTTTGAGGAAATCTTATTTAAATTTTTTGTCGGCGTTTTTTTGAAAACGATGTCAATATATCCAAATATCACCGATACTGTCAAAGAAGGACTGCTGAAGAGGGAAACATTTGAGGCAACCACCTTAGCGCTTGCTGCCTCCAAAAGAATGTTTCGGATTGAGCTTCAGAGCTTGAGAGACTATAATACATGAAAGTTTCCCACTTGAAAGAAATTAAGTTTACTAGAATTTCTGTTTCTATGACGTCACGATTGGACTAGCAGCTGGGAAACTTCTAGTCCACTTCCGCGTTATAAAAATTTCTCGAAACTCAGCAAGCGCAATTGGTTTTGTAAGTTCTTGTGACATGGATACGAATTAAGTGTAGCTATTCCATTCAGAACTTGGACGGTGAAGAAGTTGGAGGACAGAGTGGATTCGCGTGTTCTGAGATGGTTCGGGCACATGGAGAGGATGGATGAAGAGAGATTGGTAAAAAAGGTGTTGAAGGCGGAGGCGAGTGGTCGCAGGCCTAGAGGTAGACTGAAGTTTGGGTGGATGGATGGTGTGAAGCAGGCGTTCGGAAAGAGAGACATGAATGTGGAGGTAGCGAGGGCGTGAGTGGAGAATGGTTGTAAATGGGGGATTTTGACGCTGCTCTGTAGTGCTTTCCCGCCCTTGGCATCACGTTGTCGGGATTGTCGTGGGTGGGGGGGGGGGGGTCCGGTCATCATGATGCTGCGGGGGTAAGCCAGTGAGCGCTGTCGGGCCCTGCTGCTGACAACGAATCCTCGGACCGCACTCGTGACCCAGAGTGTGTGTTGCGGGGTTAACGGCCGGACCCTTTAGCACATAGGGGCTAAGCTGTGTGAGTGTGAGCGTGAGTGTATATGGGTGTGAGGTGCGCCTTGCCGTCGGCCACTCCCCTTGCTGGGGTATTCGGCCTTGTGTCTGTATCTGTATTCCATTAATTGCTCGGGCGCCCTGGAGTGGGTGTAAAGATGTCGAGACAAGAATCAAGGCAAGAAGTATCAATATAAAGAACATTATTTACATTGCTTATCTCCAGATATTGAACCTGAACTCCTGAACAAGTCGTTCTTATCTTTGATTCGATGGGACCTGAGGAAATAATTCGATCACGGCGGAACGGTCCAAATGTGATCCTCTCAATCTTTGTTCTAATAAAACCAAACGAAACTTGAGTAGATAAGAGAGAAGTAGGAATTATGAAAGATCGACGCTCGTAACGGGAATCGCTCCTTTGGGAAGGAATATTCCCGTCTGGCGTCTGCCCGGAAGAGCCGAGATTGATGTTGACGAGATTGCGTGGCAGCTCTTATGCAATCTTGCTTGCAGTTGAAGAGGGACGGGAGACGAACACTGCAGTAATCTTTTTATTCATGAGTGAGTCACGCTGTCAGCGGCGATCAAACCCGGGATACCGAGTCTGATCCACGAGGGGTCGAAGAAGTGTTATGGTGTTGTTCAAAACAATTGCCAGCCGTCAGAATTAGGATTGGCAGGTGGGGAATCGGTCGCCACAATTCATGGGTTTTTATTACCCTGTTGCCCAAAAACGAAGAAAATGCACGGGAATTTCCTCAAACATGCACTAGTCTAGTAATAACTAGCAATGTAGTTACACACCATCCTTTAATCAACCATAGAATATTGTAAATGGTCTCTTCTGCCTTACGTGTCATGTTGGGCGTTACACACTATGAACCTATAATGAGCAGGTACTCAAAGAGACGCTACGCTCAGAAGGCATGGAACACAATTAATATACAGCAGGTTGATGGAAATGTACCACCACGCACTAGTTCTACCATTCATCTCACGTCTGATCGATTGATTGTATGTCATCCCGGTGACGTGCACATTTGGTGCGGGTGTTTTAATGACCTTCAAACCATTTTGGTTGTAACCTGTTCCTAAAAAAGTCTTGAACCGAGACCTGTTCAGCTAAGAAAGTGAGATGGACCAAACCACTTCCACACGGTCCCAATTCCTTCCACATTTAATGTGGAGGTTGATAAACCACGTTGGTGACGTGTAGGAATGACGTGTCGGAGGTGTAGGAATGACGCTGGTGAGACAGTTCACTTAGCAGCACGGTACAATGAACCGTGTTACAGTATTTGATCCGATGCTCCTCTCGCACCGTCACACGCATTTAGGTCCATTATGTACGCTGATGTATAGAATACGTTCCAATGGCAACGATATCACACCTTTTGTGCATGAATACTTTTTTACTACGATCTCACTTGCGGTAGGGCTACTTACATGCGAGTTCGATTGGTCAAACTGCGACCCTAACTTTTAAAGTTCTTGTCTACCTTTTCGTTTGAATGCAAGCAGTAATGGAGGAGAGTTTGACGAGGACGTTAAGCAAGAACTGGGCCTTGTGGTGGGGCTACCAGGGCCCACTCCACCGTCGGGTCATGCCTGTACCTGAGGACAGTGCTGGAAAATATACCGCCTCGAGACACACTCATTTGTTGCTTCATCCGATTTCGACGAGGAGGTTTTAGACAAAACACTCTGGAGATCTATCTAGATGCTGTATCTAGATACTGTATCTAGATGCTGTATCTAGATGCTGTGTCTAGAAGCAGTATTTAGATGCTGCATCTAGATACTGTATTTAGATGGTATATCAAGATGCTGTATCTACATGCTGTATCTACATGCTGTATCTACATGCTGTATCTACATGCTGTATCTAAATGATGTATCCAGATACAGTATCCTGCCAAACCTATCCTAGAGAATGTGTCTGCTGATATGCATCACGAACAGTGATCTATTACATCGGCCCGAGATACAACTGCATACTTTGTCTGGAGTCGTTCGTGCTTTCATCAGCAACTCTAATACAAGACAAGTTGTGTAGCAATAATGGGTTAGGAAGGCAATACTTGGGCACCACGCACCCTTAGCTAATACATTAGCAGATACATTGTAACACGTATTAATGATTCGGGAGGAAAGATATATTAATACCCGAGACTAAACACAAAAGAACATAACTATATAGCAATAGCTATAGCTATGCAGCTACAACTATGCAGCTATAACTGTGCAGCTATAACTATGCAGCTATAACTATGCAGCTATTACTATGCAGCTACAACTATGCAGCTATAACTATGCAGCTATTACTATGCAGCTACAACTATGCAGCTATAACTGTGCAGCTAGAACTATGCAGCTATAGCTATGCAGCTACAACTATGCAGCTATAGCTATGCAGCTATGACTATGCAGCTATAACTATGCAGCTATAACTATGCAGCTACAACTATGCAGCTATAACTGTGCAGCTAGAACTATGCAGCTACAACTATGCAGCTATAGCTATGCAGCTATGACTATGCAGCTATGACTAAGCAGCTATAACTATGCAGCTATAGCTATGCAGCTACAACTATGCAGCTATAGCTATGCAGCTATAACTATGCAGCTATAACTATGCAGCTATAGCTATGCAGCTACAACTATGCAGCTATAACTATGCAGCTATAACTATGCAGCTATAACTATGCAGCTATAGCTATGCAGCTATAACTATGCAGCTATAACTATGCAGCTATAACTATGCAGCTATAGCTATGCAGCTACAACTATGCAGCTATAACTATGCAGCTATAACTATGCAGCTATAACTATGCAGCTATAACTATGCAGCTATAACTATGCAGCTATAACTATGCAGCTATAACTATGCAGCTATAACTATGCAGCTATAGCTATGCAGCTACAACTATGCAGCTATAACTATGCAGCTATAACTATGCAGCTATAACTATGCAGCTATAACTATGCAGCTATAACTATGCAGCTATGACTATGCAGCTATGACTATGCAGCTATAACTATGCAGCTATAACTATGCAGCTATAACTATGCAGCTATAACTAAACAGCTATAGCCAACTGGAAAGAACTGGTTACATTGAATGTTGGTATCAGTTTACTTGTGTTTAAGAGTTCCAAAATTTGAAGTTCAGCACCACTACTTGTGCAAGTCAGAACACTAAACTGGCTTATGTGTAAAGGGGGGTTGTGCAAGCCAGAACACTAAACTGGCTTATGTCTAAAGGGGGGTTGTGCAAGTCAGAACACTAAACTGGCTTATGTCTAAAGGGGGGCTGTGCAAGCCAGAACACTAAACTGGCTTATGTCTGAAGGGGGGCTGTGCAAGCCAGAACACTAAACTGGCTTATGTCCATAGGGGGGTTGTGCAAGTCAGAACACTAAACTGGCTTATGTCTAAGGGGGGTTGTGCAAGTCAGAACACTAAACTGGCTTATGTCTAAAAGGGGGCTGTGCAAGCCAGAATAATAAACTGGCTTATGTCTAAAGGGGGGCTGTGCAAGTCAGAACACTAAACTGGCTTATGTCTAAGGGGGGGTGTGCAAGTCAGAACACTAAACTGGCTTATGTCTAAAGGGGGGCTGTGCAAGTCAGAACACTAAACTGGCTTATGTCTAAGGGGGGTTGTGCAAGTCAGAACACTAAACTGGCTTATGTCTAAAGGGGGGCTGTGCAAGTCAGAACACTAAACTGGCTTATGTCTAAGGGGGG
>SDVV010033194.1:0-11327 GCA_016164225.1 Gammarus roeselii
GTGATTCTGCTCATTTGATCAACTTTTATGCGATAAAATGAGGTTTTCCTAACATAAACGTGACCCATGAGGCTTGTTCCGCTGAGTATGCGTTGGTTTTCATAAACGTGACCCATGAGGTTTGTTCCTTTGAGTATGCGTTGGAAATTATTTATAACTAACAAATTGAATGAAAAACTGAGCTCATGCATATGTTTCCCAATTTATTATATAATTTTTATGACTTTCATAATTTATATCAAAATGATGATTAGGTTACTTCCAATAAAAAACAATAGCGCGCATTATTTTGTGCATGAAATAATACCTGCGGTCAGGATGTAGTAAAAAACAATACGTTCCGGAACTATTAGGCTTCGATGGAATTCGAAGCAGCTCAACGCATCAAATTTCTCTGCACGTGTTAATAGTTTACTGGCATCCACAAGGCGCGAGTCTCAGCCACGTTTCATATGGATTTTGAACTGCGTTGTTTGTGAGCTAGGATTATTTATCCTCATTTGACGCCCAGTGTAGTTGTGTTAGAGACGAGACTATCTTTCCCGAACAAATAGTATCTGCTGAAAATGGATGACGCAGTCGGTAGGGTGTTTGAAATAGCTAGCATGTTAGGACGAGTGTTTGGGGATAGTCGAAGCGTCAGGACGTGTGTTTAGAGGATAACCTGTGTGTCAGGGCGGGTTGTCATGTGACAACCAGTGCTTCAAGACGGGTGCTTATGGGGGATTCGACGTGTCCTAACGGGTGTTTAGGGATCAACCGGAGCGTCAAGACGGGTGTTTCGGGATTATCGGCACGTCATGACGGGTGTTTCGGGGACAACCGGCACGTCAGGACGAGTGCTTCAAGGATAACGGGCTCAAAAGGGCGGATGCTTTAGAGTTAACAGGCAAGATAGGACGGATTTACCAAGGATGACCGGCGAGTAAGGGAGTTGGTTTGGACGTGTGTTCCGGAGATAACCGGTGCGTTAGGGCGGGTGTTTCGATGAAAAAAGTTGCGTTAGGTTGGATCTTTTTGGGATTATCGGCACGTCAGGGTGGTTGTTTCGGGGTTACCGACGCAATAGGCCGGGTGCTTGAGGGTTAACGGGTGTGTCGAAAAAGGTGTTCAGGTAACAACCGGCACATCAGGACGATCGTTTCTTGGATAGCCGACGCGTCAGGGCGGATGAATCAAACACAACCGGCTAGTTAGGATTAGAATTCAGTGGCTAACCACCGCGTTAGAACGGGTGCATAGGGGAAAATTGGAAAGTTAGGAGGGACATTAGGGCACCCCCAGTTCCGAGAGCATGACTCCCCAAGATGACGTCATGATGCTCACGAACAACCATCTCATATCCCAGTCACTGGAACAAAGAAGTAAAAACCAAACAATAATCGCAGCGACTAGCACTACCCCGCCAGTTGTGACCGCATGTTGCTGCGACTAATACTGCCACGCTGGTCGCCCCTGTTAGTTGCTGCCAATGACACTGCCATGCTAGTCGCCATTCTTAGTTGCTGCCAATGATACTGACGCTAGTCGCTTCTGTTAGTCTCAGCTACTAACACTGCCACGCTAGTTGTCAATGTTAGTTGCTGAGTCTGACACTTGTACGCTAGTAGCCATTGTTTATTGCTCTCACTAACACTGCCCGCTAGTAGCCACAGCGAATAACACTGCCACACAAGTCGCCACTGTTAATTGATGCAAATTACACTGCCACGCAGTGTAAGTTGCAACACTGTAATGCTAGTCGCTTCTGTTTGTTACTTCCACTAACACTGTCACGCTGGTCGCCCCTGTTAGTTACTGCAACGTTGGTCACCCATGTTAGTTACTGCCACGCAAATCGCCACTTTTAATTGATACAATTTCAACTTACACTGCTACGCTAGTCGTTATTGTTAGTTCCAGCTACTAACGCTGCCATGCTAGCCGTCACTGTTAGTCACTGCCGCTAACTGCCACGCTTTCCGCCCTTCGTTCATGGGCTGCTGGATGCTAAAGGCTCCATCGGAGGTTGTTTCCACATTCGGTGGCAATGTGAAAACAATGAAAGGGGTGGCCTAGTCTCCCAGTGTTTGTCGCTGCTATTTCAACGGTGTTTATGTTAATAATGTTAACCACATCATTTGGTAAACAGTTCAAAATATTTGGTATCGTGATTAGAAAAAAGTTCTCGGCCAATGAGGTTCTGAATACTTTTATTTTGCGGCCTTTGTAAAAATTTCCTGTTCTTCGGGTAATAATCTCTATCGAAGAGGCCCTCTCGCTAACTTTAATAAGCATTTTTGGTATTTGAAGGTTCCTATTAACTCACCTCTAAAGTCGACTTCTCTCAATTGATGTCAGTTCGAGTTCTTCAACTCGATGCGGGTATGTCTTGTTCCTCAGTTAAGGAATCATTTTCGTGGCTCGATGCTTGGCCAGTTTATCAATGCTTGGCTAGTTCATCAATAAATTTTCCTTCTTTCACTGGGCGCTTCTGCAGGTGCTTTTCTGAGACCGTACACCATATGCGAACGTAAGTTTCGTTCACTTGCGTCGTCGGCTTGTCGCTTCCGTAGGTTTTCTTAAATTTATTTGATTGTCAGTCACGTCTTGGTGAATTTGACCACGCCCTTTCACTCATCTCCCAGCCCGCTCATGTGCTTGTTCTGCCTCTTGTTTCGGATTAGGTTTGTGACTTGGTACAATATTGTCGTCAAGCAATTGCTTCTTGAACTTATTTATCGCCAAGAGGGATCATTAATTTGTGCTGTTCTCTACAGTAGTTTTGAAACTATGCGCACACCACCCTATATCTAGGATACGCATAAGATTCATCAGTGGTCGTGCCATCGAATTGATACTCGAAGTTTTTCCAGTTTTCCTAACTGCTCTTCTTTCGATAAAACAAGGTGCGCAATGTTAGGCCCTCTGTTTGATTCTTCCTCGTAATGTTTTAGGTTATTATTATTGACCAGTCGTATCAACCAACCACCCTATAATATAGCTTCCAGGGTTGCCAATGGTGTCAGGTAGGTTGAAATCTCCCATTACGATACTCTCATAAAACGAGGAAGTGAAGTTGTCCAATTCGACAAAGGGAACATCTTATTACCTCGCTGTTTTTCTTGGAATTCGGTATACAAGCACGATTTTTTTTCGATGTCATCCTTTCATACGGCAAAATGTTGACCTGGATTACCTCAAAAGTTGTGGTTGCTATTGCTCTGCGAAGTCTTAGACGTACAATTTCGTTGACAGGAAACACTAACTCTCCACCTCTCATTTTTGCAAAAGGTTGTCTAAACTGAAGGTCCTGAGTCTATGAAGCCCTATTTCCGACTGGAATTCTATCAGTCATGTCCAGCACGCTTCGTTCATTCTAACTATGTCTTTCATAGTTGTTTTCACTTACGCTTGAAGAAGATCCATCACATTTCCTGGTAAAACTTTTGTGTTTCCTCTCTTATCTGTTTTGGTTGACATGTTCTGTGTTGAGCTGGGTCGATGGTAACTCGAATCGCTAACATAAATGCTTCTGCTACTCGACTCAGCGACTTTGTTTTTCATATATTTCGTCTCTGTTGACATCTTGGTAGAACAGTGAATACATTATTTGTTTCTGTTCGTGTTGGGATCACCATCGTCTTGCTGCCGCTGAAACATTGGAAGGTTCGGCGGATTTTTCTATCGTGACGTGACCGTTGGTTGAACTGAACTCTGATGCAAAGTTGCCGGGAGGAGAGAAAGATGAGGGGGAAGACGGGGAGAGGCTGCTGCGACTAACACTATCATACATGTCACTACTGTTATTTGCTGCCACTAACACTGCACGCTAGTCGCCACCGTTGGTTGCGGCCACTATCAGTGCCACGTTAGTCGCCACTGTTAGTTGCTGTCACTAACACTGTCACTGTTAGTTGATGCTATTAACGCTGTCACGCTAGTTGACACTGTAAGTCCCAGCGCCTAACACTGCCATGCTTGTCGCCACTGTTCGTTGCTGCCACTAACAATGTTACGTTAGTCGCCCCTGCCAATTGAAACCACTAACACTACGACGTTGGTCGCCACTTTTGTTCAAGCGACTATCACTACCACGCTTGAAAACCACTTTTAGTTGCTGCCCTGTCGCCACTTGCGTCCCAGCGACTATCACTAACACGCTTGCAGCCAATTTTAGTTGCTGCCCTGTCACCAACAGGACTAAGCTAGTCACCAATGTTAGTTGCGGCTACAAACACTGCCACGTTAGTCGCCACTGTAATTGAAGACACTCAATACCTCGCTAGTCGTCACTGTTTGTCTCAGCGACTAACACTGCCCTTCTAGTCTCCACTGGTATTTCATACCACTAACACTGCCACGCAAGTGGCCACTGTTAGCCGACGCATTCATACTGTCACGCTAGTTGTCATTGTTAGTCCCAGCGACTAATATTACCACGCTAGTCGTCGCTGTTAGTTACTATCATTATTACTGCCACGCTAGCCGTCACTGTTAGTTGATCCCAGTAACACTGCCACACTAGCTGTCACTGTAAGTTGCAGCAACAGACACGGCCACGCTAGTCGCCACTGTTAGTCCCAGCGACTAATATTGCCACGAAAGTTGCAACTGTCAGTTGCTGATGCAACATAGCACCCTGCAATTACTTTGTCCACAGCAAATTTGTATCGAGCATTTTTTGTTATTTCCGTTTCACATAACAAGCTAATTTCTTTTCAGGTATCATCGCCTACTTTACTAATGACGTCAACCTACAGAAGTTGCCCGCACTGCGCATCATAGTGCTGCCCGATTCATTGAGGTGAGTGCGTGGTCCGCCACGCTGGACTCCAGAGGTCGGCTAGACTGCGTAGTTCTATTCTGCTGAGACATCTGCAGCAGATGTCTCAGCAGCAGAGTAATAATTCACTCGCTACACGTTGGAGGACCATCGACATGGTCAGAACATTTTACTTTGCCTTCCACGCGTTGGGGGAACCTCGTCTCGGCCAATGCCTTGTTTGACCGTTTGCACGTTGAAGAACCCTCGACCAGGTCAAAACATTACTTATCTTGCCATACACGCGGTAGGAATTGCTCGACGATCAAAACGTTGTTCGACTAACCGATCACGGGTTCGGGAGTCATCGGCACGGTCAAAGTACCGTTTACCTCACCGTTCACTCATTGGAGAACTTTCGACACGGTCAAAGCATTGTTAACCTGGCAGTAGTTATAAGGGAATCGTTACGCAATTTGGTGGGGGTGTGGTAAAGGACCCCCCCCCCACGGCAGAAAGTTGGATGCGCTCCTGGATACAGGGGCTGAAACGCATTTTGTTTTATTCGGTCAATGTGATTGTTAGGAAGTATGTTATTTCTTAGTGTGACCGAAGTAGTTAGAAGTGATGCAAGAAGCAATTTTTTAGGGGTCACACGAGTACCCCCCCTCGACAAAAGCTGTTTGCACTTCTGGATATAGTGCTGCAAGGAGCAAATTTTTAGGGTGTCTACGGATTTTTGCGCGCCCTCTTGCCCAGGACGCATTTTTTTTGATTCGGTCAATGTAATGGTTAGAAGGTATGTTATTTCTTACTGTAACTGACTTACTGGCTGTAGATCTCGGACATTGTAGTTGTATGTTGAGACAAATTACTCTTGTGGTCAAGTTAATTACTGTAGGCACAAAGAGAAACACCCGGGAGGGTGGGAATAGGGTAGGGGAGGAGAGTCAGGCGTCTAGGCGATACGAAACGCAATTTTTTATTGATTCGGCCAATGCAATTGTTATGAAGTATGTTATTTCTTAGTGTGTCTGATTTAGTCGCTGTATATCTCGAACATTGTAGTTGTATGTCAGGACAAATTGATCTTGTGGTCAAGATAATTACTGTAGGCACAGACAGAGCACCCGGGACGGGTGGGGAAGAGGGTAGGAGAGAAGGAAAGAAGAGAGGGTCAAACGCATAAGTGATACAAGGAGCATTTTTTTGTGAGTCGGCCAATTTAATGGTTACGATGTATGTTATTTCGTAGTGTTTCCAACTCAGCCGCTGTATATCTCGGACATTATAGTTGTATGCTGAGACAATTACTCGTGTGGTTCTGATAATTACTGTAGGCACAGACAGAGCACCCGGGACGGTGTGGGGCAGGATAGGATAGGAAAGGGGAGGGGGACACCAAGGAGCAATTTTTGATAGAGACCACCCGAGAGTTGAGTGTGGGTGGTCCAAATATATCTGTGATATTCTTCTTGTAGGTTTTTTCAGTTCTATTCTGGTTCATTGCTTTTGGGGTCTGAAGCCACACAGAGAAAATTACTCAAGTGGGTCTCAATTTAGCCGCGACAATTGGCGATTTTATCTCTAGATGTGTGGTCGTTACGAGTTTTTGAAAGAAAATTACGGTATATATTAGGACGGGCTGATAGTATAGGATACATTTTCATAGGGTACTTTTTGTATCGTATTATATAGTTTCACAGGCCCTCCTGTTATGTCAATGGTTTTCATATTTGTTATACCATTGGAATAGAATCTTTTATAACGCTTCTATTTCGTTTTAAATGTTGTTTTGTCTCTATCACTGAGGTGCGTACGTGGTATTTTATAGGAAAATTCGATATTTATTATGAAATCCCCTTGTATAGATATATAGTCAGATATATTTAGGGAAGTGCACATTCGTTCACGATTTTTTTTCAGATGATTTTTTTTTGTGGATAATCAGACAAGATTTTATGTTTATGCGTAGTTTATTTGTGGTTAAAGATACATTGCTTTACATATTTTTTCATGCTATCGACATTTTCATTATGAAATCTTTATATTACGTCTGGGGTTACAGTGATATACGTTCACGCATATTCGATATATATTACAGGTGGACAATCAAACATGGTTAATTTTAAATTTATTTGATTAACATAGAAACATTTACATCATTTTTAGGGGTCGATTGCACTACGTTTCAATGTACATTTTCAATGGCTATTTAGGTGGACAATGAGACAAGTTTATTACTATAATTTATTCATATTATTTATATAGGGCTTATAAGGATTTTCACATTTTATGAACATTTACATGATAAAACCTCTTGATGTGTACGTGCTTTCATCATTTCATGTGAAAGTATATTCGTAAGGTTTTATTTTTTGCAACAAGCACTGAACGCTATGGATTTATTGCAAGTTATTAAGTTGTGTTATGTTTACTTAGTAATGATCGCTTGATTTATGTTGAATTTGTATTGTGTTCGGAATTTTGAATAGTTATTTCATTCAGTTACAGAAATTTAGGATATTTTAGGTTTGCATCTTCCACACTATTTCAGGCATAATTGGTAGGTGGTTGCATCATTGTGGTATGTTTATATGTATATATGACATTCTGTTACGATTAAGTCATGATTACTTCAACCCTTAGCGCTCCGTTGTGCTTACTCAAGCAGTAACTATTTCTATCGTTTTCTTTGTTATCAGACATAGAGAAATCTGTATAATAAATAGATGACTGTTTTAATCGTTCAATACCAGTTTCAAGATGAAAATTTCTGTTGGGGTGCGGTTGAAGACGCCCCAAGGCAAAATTTTGGATGCGCTCCTGGAAAATTATGTAAATTTGCTCATATCTGTTCTTTGTCTTATCAGTAATTTCCGTGGCATGAACACTATGACATTCACAGGATATAACATGTTCGTGCTGACGTGGTTTCATAATTTCACGAGAAAGTGTACTCGTATGGTAGTATTTCTGTCGGAGATTGATAGGTCCTCAAACCTAATTATCTTCGTATTTGTTTTACGGTCATATTTTACATGAGCATTTACGAATTGGCTACCCTTAGCTGCTGGTCTATTGCCTTGGACATGCGAGCAACAAACTGTAACACGGTGGTTGCAAGCAAATGATCTAACTCGGGTAATCGTTGGTCGTTCCGCTTTTCAGTAGTCCCAGCTGTATTTTATTTGATCCATCGTACAAAGGATGTTTTTCGGGTTATGTGTAGGAAGTCCATATAATCAGCCAGGGAAGCTGGCCGTATTTCATGCCTCAATGTTCACGTGCGCACAAGCGCATGCGCGCAAGCGTGCGTTTGTCACCGGAGCATGGTTTCAGGGTGTCACATAAGAAGCTGTAGGCTTTAGCTCTAGCTTTTGTACGGACCTTATGAGATATATATCTACGATAGATTAGGTAGCTGTGTACAACTTCAATTAGCTTGATATCTATCACATTTTTAACTTAAGGCAAGAGGCGTTTTAGTGCATTCCAATGCTAATCATTCGAGTTAAATTTAGGATATTGCAAACAAAGATTTATTAGATGTATTATTTATTGATAACATATTTTGACACATTTATATTTATATATACACGGGATATCATTTATACGAAGACACACCTATTCACACCGAAAATCCGACGTGAGCATCTTGGCGAAACATAAATAATTACTTCGACCTCCCCTCTTGTGTTATCTTGATCCTTGGTATCAGTGCCACACTGTGGGTTCTTTATCAATGATGTAGTTTGAGACATAATTCTCCCTCCTCATGTTTCAGAACCAAATATTTTGAATCAAAGTCAGAAATACATTTGATTTTTATTGTGCATTTATACACTTCTTACACATGATACCCCTTTCATTACCCCATTTGATAATTCGGTTTCCTTCAACTTTAGCAGGTTTTTTTTTCACGTGAAATCTCCTCGATATCACTACCCATTTCGGTTTGCTTTGGGTCTTTCTCCCACTATATCGATTTAGCCATGTTCACCCAATCTTCATACATTCTAAGCTTGAGTGTTAGTGGCACCATACTTCCTTCTACGCTCGAACCATTTTGAGCACTGTCTATCTCATTAGATTGGAAACTCAGGTCCGGTTTATTATGTTCTATCAATACGCCCACTGCATCCTTAGATATGAGTCGAATTTTATACATACAGGATCGTTAGCGTCACTGCGTTGGCACATGTATGTGGTACCATGTAGGCATTTACATACATTTTTGTGCAAAATGGGTTATCATTCACTGACAGATGCATTAATACCTACGCAACCTAACCTAACCTAACCCACAGAACACTATCCCTCTCTACTGTTACAAGATATTTATTGTGCATCACTATCACATGATATTCACACCCATCAAAAACCTATTCTTACCTAACCTGACCTTAAGTATGATACCTAACCAAACCTTATCTACGGTTTTCAGTCATTGATTTATACATTGCATAACAAATATCCCCACATGTCTCTACATTTTGATCAATCCTCTGCAGTTTGATACACACATCCAATTCTGATCTAGTAATTCATCAAAAACCTAACCTATTATATCGTATGTACGGTATTCAGTCAACGTTTCACACGATGCATAACACATATCTCCACTTCGCTCTACATTCTGATGTATCCTCTCCAGTTTTGATACGCACTTTCAATTTTGATCTAGCAATTTCCATCTGTTTTCATATGTAGTTCATCATTGTTTGAATGTTATAGTTTTTTTTTCATATGAATCTTGATTTTTTTTTTTATAAAATTCTAAATCAGTTTCACATGATATTCAAACCCATCAAATACCTAACCTAACCAAATCTAACCTAATGTACGGTCTTCAGTCATTGTTATACACCTATGAACCCCCATCCACACGATTCTTCGTAAAACATGCACCTGATTATTTCTACTTCGCGGTCAATCTTGACTCATATATGTTACCAGAGAGGATAGATTACCTAACCTAACCTAACCTATCCTTATGTACGGTCTTCAGTCATTGATATATACATGTGAACCCCCTTCACAAGGTTCTTTATAATACTTGCACCTATTTATGTCTACTCCCCGGTCAATCTCGACTCATATATGTTACCAGAGAGGTCAGATTTTCAATCTTAGATGAAAGAATGTTACAAGTAATTCATATTGGTTTCCATCATCATAAAAACGAGCACTTCTTCTCATACTAGGTATACCAGATTTACTTCAATATCTTGTGACACTTCATTCTTTGACGACTTGCACAGTTGATCTGCCTTTTTCTTTCCAATAATTTTCATGCTCTTCAAGATGTCTGCGTTTCAAATGTCACCACATGTTACTCGTGGATTTATGTTTATTCAATTTTATCGGTTTTTGTCAAAGTTTACAGAACCCCCTTCACCCCATTACTTTCAAACAATCGACGACTCAACCTATCACCCATCCTTCCACAACAGAATCCCTATATTGACTTAGTATATTCTCATCAACCTCTCTGATTTGTATCTCACCATTCTGTCACACATATACAGCATTTACCCCAATATAGGTTTATGGGTAGCGTTACATCCCTTGAAACAGGTTCTCCTAACGACATCGACAACTCGATGTTACCTCCGTCTGACACAATGTATGCAATTCATCGCTTAACCACTGAGTTTTAGGATATAATAAACAATTGATTTAGGATTTACGTAGTTTAATTAGTATATATTAGTATTAATTATAGATCTTGCTGACCTCATCAATGACATCTAACTCGTTTTTTCGATTACAGCATGGCTCGTACAGCCACCCATACCCAGCATCACGATGTTTAAGTTTCCTCTCAAAATCTATCAGATAATCCACTGTATCTTTGTGAAGAATACCAAAGGCTGTTCCGTGCCCTTGAGTCCACAAACTTAATTCTTCTTCTTCTCGAACTTTAATTATTCGAAGCTTCTCAATTTCAATGTCATTCCGTTTATCATCAGTTAGGAATTCTTGCATACGTTCCAGATTTTCTTCGGTTCTTAGGAAAAATCCGTTGCCCAACACCTCAGCTTTATTACAGTCATGATGATTTTCCACTCGGATCATATCAATTTCGAGAGATGCTTTCATATTTTCATTGAACTTTGTTATATACGACTGAAACGCTTCGAGGTCAGTTACACAGAGCTGACTTTCTTTTTCTTTCATCCATTTATGAATGTCATCTCCCACTCTTTTTATTCTTGTTGTACTCATTGTGAGATAACTCGTATTTACAGCATTGGTCAATATTTGTTGGATCCGACTCATATCATCTTCGGAGATTTCTTTTTCCAAAACAAGTGAACTAATTTTTCTCACTTGAACATTCATTGATGTCTATTTGAGGATGATCCGTCCGTCTGCGCTTGTCCTCTACGTAACACTGAGTCCCATCACGTCATACAGCTTGCTATAATAATGCGACTCCAGGCTTTTTGCAAATCTTTAGGCCTATCATCACTCGCTTCGGTGATCAATTATGTATGTATGTATGTACGTAAGTACGTCTATGGACCTGTATTCGTACGCGCATGTGTATATTCGAGTATATGTACGTGCACATGAG
>SDVV010033195.1:0-11327 GCA_016164225.1 Gammarus roeselii
GGGCAGAGAGGCCTCGTGGCGGGACGCCTCTTATTGTGTCAAGTCAATATGTAATTGCCTTCAGTCCATTCTAATCGAAAATCCCCTTATCAGGAAATATTCCCCCAAGTTGATTCCAACTACAAACCAGTTGCCTCGCTCCTGTACACAGGGACTCTTTCATTCACGACAGCAAAATCCTTGCATCTCGTTCCAGTTCTCCGTTAAGAAGAACCTCGCATTCCTACCATTTCACCAGCGCAATTATTCGAACATTGGAACTGGAATTATTGGCGCACAGAGCCTGCATGCCTTTTATCGCAGCACCAGCATCCTACCTACTTAAAGTCCATCCCCTTTATTTTGCCTTGGCTCTCAACCGTCATACTAACTATTTCATAACCTAATTGCAGCATTTATCAGCATAGACCTCTTGATAAGGTTCACGATAACGGTCAGGGATATCCTTAGCTACTAGACAGCGGCTGTCGACCTGATGTCTTTATCGCCTTGTCTCTGCTAATGGCCTTGGACCGTCCATCAGGCGGAATGGCAAAGACAGGCGACCCTGGATCTCTGACAGGGGATTCTCGAGATTACAGACAGCGCTTAGTTCCAGGCTACCGAGAACAGGCGAGAGAACTCAAATATACAGGGCCAGAAAAATAACGTAACATTTAGACCAAGTGGGGTAAAATCTCATGGCTTTCAGCTGATACATACACCGTTATTATTAAGAATAATACTAATACTAACAATAATCTTTATTGAAGCACTCGATGGTACAATAATGATTACAGAGAAACAAGTTTGGCAGAGCATTCCTTCCAATACATTCAAATTACGACCCAAAGAAACAAACATTGATACATGACAAAGTAGGAATGACATGCGCGACATAGATTCATAAGTTTAGTTAATGCCTGGATACATTTCATGTGCCTGGATACATTTTATGTCCCTCTCTCACATCAATATGTAAATAACAAAGCCCACTGTTAGAGAGATGAAGCCCCTAGCCACCTGTCAGCCAGCCTATCAGGGACGTCTCCCGGGCTAACATCCACATACATACAATAGGCCCACAACATGGAAGGGCAGACAGATGTCAAACATTATTTCTATTCATATCGGGATATTCCTGCACCAGCAGGGTTCTGTCCCCCTCTCTATTATTGGGGATAATTCGTATCCCTCACTGTTACATGCACGGCAACTTCTCCCTAAACCTGAATTAATGGACCCATTCTGTAAACATTTTTGTCAACGTTAACATGCTGCCTCTGAACGACTGGCAAACGGCTTTGCTCAATTGAATTAATGCTCACGATATTGTGGGACACCGCCCTTTCATACAAGCCACGTTTCACCTTATCAAAGCCACGTCGGATTTTTTTAATCAGGCCGTATTGCTGGCAATATATTGATTTATTAGTGTTAAGTCGTTGCGTTCTTGTACACTTTCCTCCCTGCAATCATTTTCCTCTCGATTGGTGTTCATTCAATTATGTTTCCTGCGATAGGGAGCTTCGAAATCCCAGTTTTGCTTGTATGTATCGATGTCTAGACATACGGGCTGTTTTTCCCTAACTAGGAGGGTGGCTAAGTTAGGCTGACACAGAAGGGGAGACCCCAAATCTCATCGCTATATGACCACCTTGTCCATGCGGGGGCTCTAACTCGGCCACGGCGGTCGAGCGGTTAGTGATTTACGAAATGGTTATGGAATTTTGGCCCATAGTATCTGAAAAAACATACCTTGACACCATTTTCAAAATCGTAAATGGTGTCAACGAAATTACTTAGCCCTTACCTTTAGGTGTCACGAGCACGTGGTATGATATTCTAACTCAATTATGGATAGCAAAGATAATGTTATTTAGAAGCCTGAGAGGTTTTCCACATTGAAAATGTATACATAGCTCAAAACCAGGACAAAAAGTACCACACGGATATCAATTTGTTGGAGGGTTGACTGCACTTACAATTATCAATCTATTTAGGAAATACATTGGAGGCTGAACCAAGGTTAACTATGCTAACTATGCAGTTAGTTGAAAGATGTGTGACTTATTGTGCGATGAGTGTGTGAGAAATGTAATATATCACTTCTCGGACTTTTTTCTACTCGACGATGTTTTATTAAATGTCAACAGAAACAGCAAACTGTCATGATCAAGTAAATGTCTGTGACCCTGATTACTTTACGTTATTTTTTTAAAATCAGTAGCCCAATGTAACATTTTTATCTGTCATAGCACATTGAACAATGGAAAATATTAATGTCCTCCAACAATGTAAATCGGTTGTTGGGATGTGGAGGTAAACTTTTGCCCTAACCTTAAATATAAGTTAATATTAGATTTATATAAATAGCAAACAGCTTACGCTGACGAACAGCTCAAGTCGCAAGGTACCTCTCATGCTCTTGCCTCACTACAAAGATCTGATCCGCACACCCTCTACTACTTCTAGCTACCGTGCTCCTTGTCAATCTTACAATTCTTACTTTCTCTAACCCCCTCGATTAGCAATCATTCCTACAACTCATTCGCCTTCATACAGCGAAGGAATGCAAGCACTGCACCACCCATTGGCAAAACACAGAACACAGACTTAACAAAATACAGATTTAGCACCTCACCCACCATTCTACTACCGTTATAACACCTCTCTCTAGAGACTCAGTAGAAACACCAACCAAGTCAAGAGCTTTCCCTCCTTTGATCACCTTTACCTCTTCCTGCAGCTTTTACTTCACTCCCAAAACCGGAATCCGTGAACCATTACCAACAGCAACAATGTCAGCCGTTCTGACATCCTCAAAACTCAATAATTGCTCAACATACTGAGCCCATCTCTTCCGTGTATCATCACTCTCCTTCATCAACCGGCCGTTTCATCTTTCACTACCTCCTCCTTCCCTTTCTTCCCCTTCCTCACCAGATTCATCTTTTCACAGAATATATTTCTGCTAACCTCAAAATGATCGTGCAATCTCCTACCCCACCTATCATCAGCGCCTCTCGTTGCTTCCCTCACCACACGTTTCGCCTCTCTTCCTCATAATTGGCATTGGGCCTCTCCCGATATCGACTCCAACCAATTCCCATCTGCGCCACTGTGAGCTTAACCTCATTGTTCCACCGTTCGCAAGCCTTCCTTCTTCCCACGACTATATACACGGTGCACATCACACAAGTGTTTCGCACATCTCAACAGCGCACCAATTAACGTCTTCCATTCTACCTCAACATTTCTCCGGAATTGCCCTCTCATACCGTCATGTCTCATCATACGACGCCTGCTGGAACTCCGTAGCTCTGCTTGTCCCATTCGGTTCACTTACCTTCACTACCTCTCTTCCTTGCGACACTCACGTGTTCCCTAACAAGATCTGCTCCACTCTTAATTTTCCTCGCACCAGTAGATGATCAGACATTCCTTCGCCCTCCCCTCACACCACTCTCACATCCCAAAGGCTTCCCAGCCCTCTCCTCAAAATCAACCCAAAATAAACAGCGCTAAATCCTCCACTGCACCACACACATATTTACCCATGTGTTGATGTGGATATCACGCTACTCGAACCAGCTGTTCCACTAACCAGCTCCGCTCCTTGCACAACCCTATCAGATTCTCTCCACTGTTATTTCTACCTATAGTGCCCTACCTCCTTACCACATTCTCCACCACTATTTCTCAAATTTTCTCATTTAGGTCCCCCAATACCACTAAGTTGTACTAACCCCGAAAACTCTCACTACACTCTGGTTAATCAAAAAAAATTCCCTCTCCTCCACACTTCTCTCGCTAGCACTCACTAATGTCCGCTTTTCTATTCATACCTATTCCTAGCGCACACTTTCATCTACTCCGTAGCGGTACACCGCAAGTAATAGACCACGTCTTCATCAAGCTCTATCCAGCAAATAAAACGAAAAAAAAGTGATTATCAAACTCTTTTTTTATCATGATATCATTGGACAAAAATAATAATCTTTTTATGCTCCCCGTTAATCCAGGAAATATTGACTTTCTGCCTCACCACCCCTCATGACTTCCTGCCTCACTACCCCTCATGGCCGGCATTCATAAGTTAGTTATCTCCTCCTCGGTTCATTCTCTCCCTCAGGCTTCCATTCATTTCATCGTCCGTTCCTAATCGAGTTATTTCTCCGGTTATGGAATTGGATGGATTATTTATGGAACGCATACAATTTCCCCGGCAATTGTGGTAATGGCTTTATATTTATTTCAATACTGCTATTCCCAGCCTTTGCCGTCCTTGGAGTAGAAAATGTGTTTGAAAGTGGCACTAAGCTTGTTGTTGAGATATTAACTTGCTCCCAACGACAGTGCTTAATACAGTAGATGCAATGTTGTTGGAGGATCTCCGCTGTAGAAATTTTGATTATTTAAACAGTAATTTAGTGAATATTTTTCAAACGGGAAGTTGGTGATTGACGGTGTGAATGTCGATTATGTAAAGAAAATATGGGAAAATATTTTCTTCACTTAATCTTATACTGCACGAGTCGAATCACTACTTTGGTCTATGACAGATTTTTTTCTCTGCTCCCCGGTGATAACTTACAACGTTTTAACAAACGTTGATTCTTTTTTCCCACCTGACCCATGGATTTGCTCCTGTGTGATTGAACGGCGAACAAAACTTCCAACTGATATTAATATCAATATGATTTGAACCTCTGCATGCAGCAATGAGTCCGAGGACATGCAATCGTTTTTGCAGAACTTAACAAAGTAATCAACATTGGAAGGAATCGTGGTCATTTCATGATTTATTTTTGTTTTTTAGAGCAAATTCATTGATGGCTATCGAATGATGGAGATAAATCACAGGAAATGCGTCATTATAACAAGCAACACTTATAATGGTATGGCTTATCAACTCAACGTAACAAGGGCTGTTTGACGGCAGATCCTGCATGAGCAACTTACACTAAATTGTTTAAAAAGTGCTTGAAGAATCGAAATAAAAAAACGTAGGTTTGACGGAGCTGGTAATATTCAAATAGCACACATAATTTTTTCTGCCGAAGACTGGGAGGGTTAACTTAGAAGCTTCATGTTTACAGAGGGAAGATACAAATTTAGAACGGTTTATGTGCATACAAAAAATAAAATATAGAGTTTGTCAAACATTTCCCGAGCTTGTAAGTAACCTGATGTATGTTCGTTTGCCATCAAGACGTTAATATGCCATATATATGACGACAAATTACACTAAAGGCTCTGTGAGACACAAATTGATTTGATTTGATTTGATTTGAGCCTTATTTCCACTGGAGCCTCAACGTGAGTCATAATATGATACACTAGGTTATGATATAATTATCATCATTTCCCTCTTCTGATAATTATGAACTCGAGATTAATTCAATCCAGGTGGAAAACTAGTTGAAAATTTTGTCTAGTTGTCTGAGGTTAGCCAAGAACTCAAAAGTAAAGTAATTTTTATTTTTCGAGAGTACTTGCAACTCATTTACACCAGAAGGACACCCCAATAGAGAGAAAGGGGTTCAAAAAATGAGCCAAGAAGTCAAATGATTTGCCACAATATTTATTGAAATTCTCACGACAGAGTGAGAGCCATCTCTACATATGCATAAGTATATTTTCATTAAACCTGTTTTTGGGTAAAGAATATAATGAAAATCTGACTGTCAACAAATGGGGTAGTAAGATGAATAGGAACCAGTACCTAATGAATCATCAAAACAATTAACGGTTAGTCGCTGAACGACCTTGTTCAATATATTCTAATAATCTGGGTTTGTGAAACATAATCAAACACCGTAACGATCTTTCCACTATCGAAGCTCTTAAAATTTGAGCTACTAAGTAAAATGGTTTGCTACAATTTACTTTTATTTCCTACCTCTATACGATGTCTTCAAGACACGAAGGTTCTCAAACTAGAGATGAGTACGAAAGTTTTGACTTGTTGATTGGCATCTCGAAACTGAATTGTCAAAGTTATGAAACAATCGCAGGGACAGGATGAGACACTTACAGGGACACGTGGGAAGTTAGGGAAACAAAATAAGATTCCAGGAAATTCGCGGCTTTTTCTGCTTGTCTGCTTCTGTTTAAGGCAAATTTGACATTTGTAATCCAGGCTTCAGGGCGGATGACTGATTGTTAAACGTGGTAAATCTATAGACTATGCATTGGGGAATCTGCTATTTGGTGGCTTAACAGTAATTATAGCTTATTTGAACAGATAATTTATTGAAAATTCCCTTTCAGTGCTGGCCATTGTGTTGGAAATCCTCGAAAAATACTCGCTGGGTTAAAACATAGCTGTGAAGGCAAATGTAGTTGGTATACTTGTCAAATTTATCTGACGCCTAAGTGTATTACGACATGCAACACTCAATATGGTAATCACATCTACCCCATATTTAAATTGAATTGAATTATACAACACCTAATATAAGAAGATCTCAATTTAAATCATCAAGAAAGCAAGACGATTGCAAATTCTGCTTTACGGGAATAGTAGCAGTTATTTTCAGCTCGAGTCATCTGAAATCACTTTAACGATTCACTGGTGTTTGCCACACGGTTCGTCCAATGTTGAGAAGAACAAAAAGAATACAGCACAAGAATACCACAGCGTCCATTGATCATTTATCCTTTCCTTCTTCTTCTAGAGAATCCACTCATTTGTCTCGATAGTTAAAAGTTTTTCATGTTGATTGCCATCGGGGAACGGAATTGTTAAAGTTGAAAATATTCTCTGCTACTAGACGGCTCTTCTGAAAGTAAGAAAAAAGAGCTAGCAAGTTCCAAATGAGGGTCCTGTGTGTGCTGGAACATAGTGCATTTGTATTTGTCAAATCTTTATCATCAATGAATGACACAATCAGTGTGTAGAGAATTGCTCTGTTCATTACTGACTAACAATGACTTGCTGCCCAAGACGTTTCGTGTATCTTTGTTGTGCATTCATTGTTTTACGAACCACAATTTTCCTGATAGCGGAAGCAGAGGAAATATATTCAGCCCCCTACGCCTTTTCTAACTATTGTTTTCATGTAAGTGGGGAGAGGTGGAAAGGGACCTAAAGCAGTGGAAACACAAGAGCCTGAGTAGTTGTAGTTGTAGTTTCTTGAAGTTAATGCAGACTCCCCCGTAGGGCAATTGAAGAGTGGCAAAGTAGGTGCAGCGTAGATTATGAGTAGGTTTACCGTAGTTACAAAGTAGGTTTACCGTAGTTACAGAGTAGATTTACAGAAGATACAGAACATGTTTAACGTAGATACAGAGTAGGTTCAACGTAGATACCGAATAGGTAGTAGTAGATACCGAATAGGTTTAACGTACATACCGAATAGGTAGTAGTAGATAACGAATAGGTTTAATGTACATACCGAATAGGTTTAACGTAGATTTAGGGTAGGTATAACGTTGATTCAGAATAGGTTTACCGTAGAATCAGAATAGGTTCAACGTAGATCCAGAGTAGGTTTAACGTAGATTCACAGTAGTTTAACATAGATTCAGAGTAGGTTTAACGTAAATTCAGAGTAGGTGCACCGTAGATTTAGAGTAGGTTTAACGTAGATACAGAGTAGGTTTAACGTAGATACAGAGTAGGTTTAGCGTAGATTTGGGAGGAGGGAGCAAAGGTTCCAAGATTCAGATGAACCTCAAGTGGGTCCCACAGTTTCTCAAGAGGGTTCCGAAGGGTCTCAAGGTGTCCTTAAGGGCCCCAGAAGGGTCCAAGTGGGCCCCCCCAAATCCTCTTGGTCTCCAGCCAGCCTTGAAATATATAAGGAAAACAAATGCAAAATATATCATCATGAAAAAAGGCAGAGAAAAAAAAATAGAGCCCAAGAAAGAAGAAATACTAAAAACTAAAATAATTGTTAATGATCTATAAAATGTCTAATCATCCATCCACCCAATAGATTCAACTTAGATACAGAGTAGGTTTAACATAGATACAGAATAGGTTCAACGTAGATACAAAGTAGGTTTAACGCAGATACAGAGTAGGGTTAACGCGTACGTACCGGGTAGGTTTAACATAGATAACAAGTAAGTTTAACATAGACACAGAGTAGGTCGTTTAACGTAGATACAGAGTAGGTTTAACGTAGATATAGGGTAGATTTACCGTAGATACCGAGTAGGTTAAACGTAGATATCGAGTAAGTTTAACGTAGATACCGAGAAGGCTTAACGTAGATACGGAGAAGGTTTACCGTACATCCCGAGTAGGTTTAACGTTGATACCGTGTAGGTATGACGTAGTAGTAGTAGTTTCTTCTGTTCTTCACCGGAGTCCCAACGCGAAGTTAATGCAGACTTCCCCGTAGGGCAATTGAAGAGTGGCAAAGTTGGTGCAGCGTAGATTACGAGTAGGTTCAGCTTAGATTCGGAATAGGTTTAACGTAGATACAGAGTAGGTTTAACGTAGGTTCAGAGTAGGTTTAACGTAAATTCAGAGTAGTTTTAACGTAGATTCCAAGTAGAATTAACGTATATAAAGAGTCGGCTCACCGCAGATACCGAGTAGGCTTGACGCTGATACCGAGTAGATTTAACGCAAGTTCCGAGTAGATTCAGCGCAGATACAGAGTAGGTTTACCCAGAAACCGAGTTGGTTTAACGCAGGTACAGAGTTGGTTCAACGTAGATACAGAGTAGGTTTATCGTAGATACAGAGTAGGTTTAACGTAGATACAGAGTAGGTTTAACATAGATACCAAGTAGGTTTAACGTAGTAGTAGTTGTATTCATTTTCCACCGGAGTCCCAACGCGAAGTTAATGCAGACTCCCCCGTAGGGCGATTGGAGAGTGGCAAAGTAGGTGCAGCGAAGATTAAGAGTAGGTTCAACGCAGATTCAGAGTAGGTTCAACGTAGACAGAGTAGGTTTAACACAGGTGCAGAGTAGGTCTAACGCAGGTACAAAGTAATACAAAGTAAATTTGACATGGGTAAAAGGTAAATTTGACGTAGCTTTAAAGAAAATTTGACAGATACAAATTAAATTTAACGTATCTACAGAGAAAATCTAACGCGGGTACAGAGTAGGCCTCGAAGTAAATTTGACGTAATTACAAAGAAAATTTGGCTAGGTTTAACGTAGGTACAGAGTAGGTTTAACGTAGAATTGGGAAGGGGGAGCAGAGGTTTAGGACACAGAGGGGCCTCAACTGAGTCCTACAGTTTCTCAAGAGGGTCCCGACGGGTCTCAAGGGTGTCTCAAAGGGCCCCAAAATACTCCTGGTCATCCAAGTCCACCGGGTTCCCGAAACCCCGAGTCCCCCGAGTACCGCGGGTCCCACAAGTACCCCTTTTCCCCGGGTCACCATGTCTCAACCAACCTCGGTATATCTAACAATAACAAATGCATAATGGATCACTATGGAAAAAGGTCAGAGAAAAATAATAGAGCCCACGAAACATGAAATAATAAAATACTAAAATAAAGTGTTAATGATCTATAAAATGAATAATACTTCATCCACCCAAACCCCGAAATATATAATTATAACCAATGCAAAATGTGTCATCAAGAAAAAAAGGGCAAAGAAAAATAATCGAGCCAAGGAAAGAAGAAATACTAAAATGAAGTGTTAATGATCTATAAGATGATAATAATACTCCATCCACCCCAAGACGAGAGCCTGAGGTATTATTATCTTCCCTGCATCGGAGCAGAATTTATAAAATATTGCGTTGTTGGAGGAATGCGGAGAGAATGCTCGAGGAGGATTAGAAGGGGAGACGAGGGGAAGAAATGTGAAGACAAAAGATTATATTAATAGTTCAATAAATATGTTTCGATAGGAAGTGAGAGGCAGATGGGTATGAACGAAAATGAATTGAAGGAGGGAACACAAAGCAGTTCATCTGATCTGTATATTTTGCATATCAGTAAAGTTTATTGTGTTTCAATCTCCGATTTGCTTCATTGGAGACAGTAATGTCTAGAGTATTGAAGACAATTCAGACAAATATACTCCAGTTCTCTTCTACAAAGTTCACATTAATGGATGTTTAGGTTGTATTCATAGCAGCATAGCTTTCCTACATTCATCATTAATAGTTTTGCTTCTGAGGCTGCATTTTTCGATAGTGATATTCTTTTCAAAGCATTGAAAAAATCTTGTGAATCAACATAAATTCCCTTGTAACTATGCTGGTGAACTTATCAATGGGATTATGTATTGAATCTGCATAGAAATTACCATTCCATTGAAACTGGAAATCAAAATGTTTTCAAGTTGGGGGAGAATTTGATCTTTGTGTATACGTCGACAATGCAGCTGAACGCGTGTGTACGAAAATCAGTATAGTTGTTGATGTCGATATGCTATTACTTTACCAAAACTACAATTTGATGAATACATAGCATCTAATCCGGTTGAAGAAGACAAAGGGCTACTGAAACAGTAGGTGTGAATGTTCTACATTTGTTTCGGTGTCTTTTGATATCGTCGTGGAGACATCAGATTAATTTACCGATTATCCAACTCAAACTTTTGTACTGATAAGAAAATAAATAAGTGAACTTTCCGAAAGCGCGCTGAATTTGGTCAATAACTACTCCTTTTATTACCAAAAGAACGAGAGTTCTAACCTGGTAACATCTACAAGGCAATTTTTTTCCCACATCGGAACGACTGATCTTTATTATATGTACGTATTACCTCGGTTCATATGAGATTCCAAATTATGACAAAAATTAACTCTAGTCAATAAATGTTCACAGATTCCTCGCCTTCTTCCTAAAAAATTCTGAAAGGCAATTAGATTTTAAAGCTCAGAGCACTTCCGTATAGTGAAAGGCACCATTTTTTGTAGGATTGAAGAGGCGTCAGAATGGCTGCTCAACTTTTGCCTAAGCTCCTCTGAGAAAACCAGATTACCCCAATAAAGCCTAAGCTCCTCTGAGGAAACCAGAGTACCCCAATAAAGCGGATGGCTAATCGGAAGATGCTGACCGTCTTTGCCAAACAACAGTTTCTTGACCGGGGAATCGGATAAATTTCTGCTACTGAAGAGGCAGAGGAGACTGATATGGTGCTGTAAGTGGGAAACGGGCTGCCACTGCCTGATTCAGTATTGATAAGGTGACTACACTTGGGTAGGGAATTAATGGCCCATTGATGGTCTCGTATATCGCTTCGGGTTTTCAAACGGCGGCTGATTATATTCAGAGAGGCCGATTTGTCTCTGAAAAATTATGATTGAATCGATTGGTTGAATAAAAACGTAATAAATGATTGTATGCATGCGTGCAAATTTCATGGGACTGAAATATTGAAATACCGAGGAACAAATGCGGAATGAATAATAACA
>SDVV010033196.1:0-11327 GCA_016164225.1 Gammarus roeselii
CAGTTTCTTTGACAGCTGCTAATTCGCTGCTTATCAGATCTTTAAATTCATGAAATTGTTTCAGCACGTTTTCCAATTTTAATTCAACAGCTATCAATCGGGTCTCCGTGTTGACTGACTCTGTTATGGATAAGCCGTTGGATGAGACTGTCTCTGTTTTGGATAAGCCATCGAAGGCGTGACTGATTTGTGCTTTCAGTTGTTCGGTTTCCTCTGCCGCTATACAAAGTTTACAGCGCAATGTCTTGCATTCCGCATTTGAGGGACTGCTACTCAAAGTCCTAGCAGAGAAAGAAAAACTTTGGCAATCCATTAGTTCAGGGGCGTACGAGGTGTGGCAGATGCCACATTCTAGCTAAGCCTGAACCATCTTGGACTGTTATAGAATCTACCGTTGGAAAAATGGACCGTTAGCCCGAGTTCTATTTTTTGTGATTTCTTGTAGACAGCAGATATGAATTCAGTAATATAATTAGACGCGGGATGTGACGATTATGACACCGATTCGAAAACAAAATTAAAACGGGAATAATACAAATGAGAGTCGGATGCGCGTATCGTCGGATGCAAAGCAAAACTAACTTATGGTTGCTCCTATCTGCTTCTCACTAAGGGAATGATATCATGGTTCTGGGCACCAACCTTGTACCAGACATAACCGGCGGAGTATCAGAAGATGACGAAAAAATAATTACAATTCAGTACGTGGGGTGTTATGAAATTGTAGCACGATTCTAAGCTGCAAGATATAAAGTGGTACAATACAACGTATGGGGGCAATAGCTTATTGTACGCGGGTAATAGCTGATTGTACGTGAGTAATGGCTGATTGTACATGGGTAATAGCTGATTGGACGCGTATAATAGCTGATTGTCCGGGGGTAATAGCTGAATGTACGTGGGTAATAGATGATTGTACGTGGGTAATAGCTGATTGTACGTGGGTAATAGCTGATTGTACGTGGGCAATAGCTGATTGTACGTGAGTAATAGCAGATTGCACGCGGATAATAGCTGTTTGTACGTGGGTAATATCTGAATGTACGTGGGTAATAGCTGATTGTACGTGGGTAATAGCTGATTGTATGTGGGTAATGTTGCGAGTCGCCGAAACACCACTCACCCAGTGTATCCCTGTAGGAATAATCGTACCGAGATGCAGAATTATCAGTCAGTTTGTCCTTGCAACGTAATCTTATCAGTCTGCATGTACATGCAAGGCATTATTATCAGTCTGTTTGTACTTGCAATGCATTATTATCAGTATGTCTGTCCTTGCAACGTACTATTATCAGTCTGCCTGTACTTGCAATGCATTATCATCAGTCTGTTTGTACTTGCAATGCATTATTATCAGTCTGTCTGTACTGGCAATGCATTATTATCAGTCTGTCTTCACTTGCAATGCATTATTATCAGTCTGTATGTACTGGCAATGCATTATTATCTGCCAGTCTGTCCTTGCAACGTAATATTATCAGTCTGTCTGTACTTGCAATGCATTATTATCAGTCTGTCTGTACTTGCAATGCATTATTATCAGACTGTCTGTACTTGCAATGCATTATTATAAGTCGGTCTGTACTTGAAATGCATTATTAACAGTCTATATGTAATTGCAATGCATTATTATCAGCCTGTCTGTACTTGCAATGCAATGTTATCACTCTGTCTGTACTTGCAATGCAATGTTATCACTCTGTCTGTACTTGCAATGCATTATTATCAGTCTGTCTGTACTCGCAATGCATTATTATCAGTCTGTCTTCACTTGCAATGCATTATTATCAGTCTGTATGTACTTGCAAGGCATTATTATCAGTCTATCTTTACCTGCAATGCATTATTATCAATCTGTCTGTACTTGCAATGCATTATTATCAGTCTGTCTGTCCTTGAAACGTAATATTATCAGTCTGCCTGTACTTGCAATGCATTATTATCAGTCTGTATGCACTTGCAATGCATTGTTATCAGTCTGTCTTTCATTGCAACGTAATGTTATCAGTCAGCATGCACTTGCAATGCATTATTATCAGTTTGCCTGTACTTGCAATGCATTATTATCAGTCTGTCTGTAATTGCAATGCATTATTATCAGTCTATCTGTACTTACAATGCAATATATCAGTCTATCTGTGCTTGCAATGCATTATTATCAGTCTGTCTGTACTGGCAATGCATTGTTATCAGTTTGTCTGTAATTGCAATGCATTTGTATCAGTCTGTCTGTACCTGCAATGCATTATTATCAGTCTGTCTGTACCTGCAATGCATTGTTATCAGTATGTCTGTACATGCAATGCATTATTATCAGTCTGTCTGTGCTTGCAATGCATTATTATCAGTCAGTCTGTCCTTGCAACGTAATTTTATCTGTATGTCTGTACTTGCAATGCGTTATTATAAGTCTGTCTGTACCTGCAAAGCATTATTATCATTCTGTCTGTACTTGCAATGCATTATTATGAGTCTGTCTGTACTTGCAATGCATTATAATCAGTCTGTCTGTACTTGCAATATAAATAGTAGAAATGTTCCGTTTCGATATGAAGATTTTCAGTCGCTTGAGTCGAGTTGGATAGCGATAATAATCATTACATTGTTACATATTATGAAATTATGAGTGATAATTGACAGTTATCATTACCAGCGACGGTGCGATTATTGTTACTACTAACGAAAATTTTAGTAATGATTTGAATTATGAAGAGAGCCATGTCATGCTCCTTCCCTATATCTCTATAGTTATAGTCATGACAGCTTCTTGGGAAGTCACGTCGTTCTCACGATAAACGATTCCCGTGTTCCAGTGCTTGTCAAGCGCGTCCATGAACGCATTCACTGATTCAGAGCCAACTACCGCAGTCGGTAAGTTGTTCCAAATCCGTGAGATTGGGATCGGGAAAAAGTGTTGCGCTATAGTCGTAGCGAGACGCTTTCCCACAAGTTTTGCCCGGTTGTTTCGCCGGGTACGAATGTTTTGGTCCCTGTCGAAAAGGCCGACTGGGCTCACGTTGTTGAATCCCTTCAAGTATTTGAAGGTTTCAATGAGCTGGCTCTTAGCCTTCGTTGCTCGATTGTGATGAAGCCAAGCTCTTTGAGCCTATCCTCGTAACTGTGGTGACGTAGCTACAGAATGAGCTCAGTTGAACGATGCTTGATTCGTTCAGGTTTGTCTATGTTCCCTTTCTTGTGTGGAGACCAGAAATGGACTGCATGCTCGAGGTGGGGACCGACGAAGGACGTGTACAATGGCAGTACTATGTTCTTCGTTATGCAGAGGAAGTTAGAGGAGATGAAACCAAGATTACGGTTAGCTATCTTGTCACTTTCTTCAACCTGGGCGTCCCATTTCAAATCTTTAGAGATAAGGACACCCAAGTCTGTCCGCTGTTCAACAATAGCGGGATCGCTTCCTCCCATCGCGTGGTTGAAGTTGGCATTGCGACACCTCATGTGCATAACTGTACATTTTGCAACATTAAAGGGCATCTGTCATGCTTCCGACCATCGGAAGAGTTTTTCGAGATCTTGTTGAATCTTAACTCTGTCTCTCTTCCTCCATGCTACGTAGCAGATCTTCGATACCTTGGACAGAAGCCCCGCATCCATGTCGTTTACATAGATAAGGAAGCGGATAGAACCCAGGACGCTGCCCTGGGGCACCCCCGAGGTAACAGGGGCCTACTCGGACATAGCCTGGCCGATGCCGACTCTTTGCTTGAGTCCTGTTAGCCAGGCGGGTAGCCAGCAAAGTACGTTGCCACTGATGCCGAGCTCAGAGACTTTGTGTAACAGTCTCCTGTGCGGCACTTTGTCGAAGGCTTTTTAGAAGTCTAGGTAGATGAGATCCACTGCCTTGCATCGGTCGTACATGTCGATCATTTCATCGAAAAGTCCAGCAGATTCGTCAGACAACTCCTCTTACGGCGGACGCCGTGCTGAGTGTCATGAATGAGTCCGTTGTCTTCCAGGTGATCGACGAGATGATCTCGTATTATTCGCTCGATGGTTTTGCTACCAATCGAAGTGAAACTGATCGGTCGATGGTTGCTGGGCGATTGTCCGTCACCTTTCTTGAAGATTGCCGTAACGTTAGCAACTTTCCAGTCGTCGGGGATCTCGCCACTCGTCATCGACAAATTGAAGATGTGGGTCAGGGAATCCGCCAATTATTCTCGAGTTTCATAAAGAAATCTTGGGTGGTGTCCATCGGCACCAATCGATTTGTAAATGTTCAGTCCCTCAAGATGTTCGACAACTTCTTCTCTCGTAAACACAATGTCATTAGGGGTGACTTCCCCAGCATAAACAGTATCTCGTTCGTAGCTGGGGCCCTCAACTGCTGTGAACACTGAGCGGAAGAAGATATTCAGGACACTGACAATATCCTCAGGTGACGTTCTGAAGACATCATCTTCATTTATTAGCGGGCCAGCTGAGTCTATGGCAATTCTACACTACCTTTCTTTGACGTTATTCGCAACGTTTTTCTCTTTCGTGGGCTTAGAGGATCGGACTAGTCTAGTGGCTGTCCTACACACCAGGCGATGCATTTCTGCCGCCTCTGCGGTTTATTTTTGATTTGATTTGAGCCTCATTTCCACCAGAGCCTTAACGTGAGTCATAATAGGCTCCTCCGTAGGGCTCGACGATCATTGATTCCAGTAGGCTCGCACGCCTAAGTGTGCGAGGAAAAAACAAAACAAGGCTTTTAACGTTAAAAAAAAGTGAAAATTTTAGCAATGTCAGACGCACGCTGGTGCGCAAATGAAGAAACGCTTACTCGAAACGGACCTCCGCTTCCAATCCTTTACAACTTAAAGAATGATATATACGCACCCGAGTGCGTACAGGTAGCAACGTCGAGATTAGTACAAGGTCAGTGGCTACACCAGCAAATTCACCTCCGACAGCAACGCAACACAATATTTACAGTTTAGTTGTATAAATATATTCATTTATTTAGGTAAAATAAAGACTCAGACGAAACGAAACGAATCCTTGCCTCCAACTCTTTAGAACCTCATGTTTATTATGTCCACACGCCAGTGCGCACAGATAGTATCGTCGAAATTGGCTCAAGGTTCACGGCTACGCGGACAAAATCAGCTCCGGCAGCAATGTAAAACAATGTTTACAGCCACGCAGTCTATTTGTTTTTTAGGACAAAACGAATCCCCGCCTCCGACCACTAAGAACTTTAAGAGTAACATGCACGCGCGACAGTGCGCACAGACAGCATCGTCGAAATAGGTACAAGGTCTATGGTTTCACTGATTAGATAGACTCCAACCGCACCGCGTCACAAGGTTCTATAGCTGCGCAGTCCAGGTCAGCCCCATAAACTGCATATGGTCCGTGCACGCGCGAGCGAACACAGACTGAAGAAAAAATACCCACTCACAGAGTCACAAACACGAATTCCCGCACAAATACTCCAGCGTTATACTATTATGGATCGTGAAAAAGAAAGCAAGCGCAGGCTCGTCATGGGCAGAAAAACTGTCCAGATTATTGATTTCGCACTGATTGTTTAAGGGGATAGGGCAGGGGGGGGGCATTAGTCCCTTGGGTCGCAGAAGAGCCCGATGAATCCCGGAGGGTGACCCATGTCCCGTGGGTCTTCCCAAGCTCTCAGAGTCCCCAAGACCCCTCGCCTCAGCTCATCTCGGCTTGTCTCGAATCATTTCGGCCAGTTTCGGCTCGTCGCGCCCAATTCGACTCGCCTCAACATGTTTCGACTGATCTCGACGCACCTCAACCAGCCTCGACGCGACCCTCGCCCCTTGCGCCAGCAATCCGCGGACTGTAATGGTTAATTGTTCAACTCAAGCATTTCACATAAACGTTTTTCTGTGAATGGGTTTTCCAGCGCAGCGAGGGAGGATCAGAGGTTCCAGGATTCAGAGGGGCCTCTATAGGGTCCCACAGCTTCTCAAAAGGCTCCCAAAGGGTCTCAAGGGTGTCCCAAAGGGCCCCAGAAAGATCCAAGTGGACCACCCCAAATCCACCTGGTCTCCCAAGTCCCCGGGTTCCCGAAACTCCGGGTCCCCGAGTCCCGCGGATTCCACGAGTACCTCCTCTCCCTGGGTCACCTTGTCTCAACCAATCTCGATGCATATAATAAACATAACCAATGCAAAATTTATCACCATGAAAAAAGGGCAGAGAAAAATAATAGAGCCCAAGCAATAAGAAATAATAAAATACTAAAATATAGTGTTAATGATCTATAAAATGAATAATCATCCATCCACCTCAAAACCTATGCGGTGTTGTCCCTCATTCGTTGTATATTTAGTTGATCGCGACGATTCAAGGCTTTTGCAACTTCGACGTTTCACCAAGGGCCTGATCCTTTGAGCGGGATTAATTGTCCTTAAGGGTATACATTGGTCGCTGACCTCGCGAGCTCTCTCATTTAGGATGCGTCAGCAAGCATCTACCGTACCTTCTTTGAGTTATTAAATTAAATTAAGCGCACTTAGTTGTTCTCTCATCCCCTGGAAGTCTGCTCGCACAAAATTGGGGCGGCGCACAGCTCCCTTGGGGGGCTGGACTTGCACTTTGATGGTGAATTCCACCGCGTTGTGGTCAGCAGCCCTCAGTTTGTTGCCAACTAGGATGTTTCCAACCAAGCGCTCCGCAGTTGACATGACGAGGTCCAGTATGCTGTTCCCCCTAGTTGGTTTGCGAACATACCGGGTCATGCCATTTTCGGCGATAAACTCCGTTAGTTTATTGCCTGGGGCCTGTGAAGTTAGGCTCACCCAGTCAATATAAGGTAGATTGAAGTAGACGAAGATGATAGACTCGTGATCATTTGAAACTATTTCTTCCAGCTTCTCACAGAGCTGGGCATCTGGTTCCACGAGGGTGTGACTGTTGGGGTACATCAATGCCAACTTTAATGTCGCACGGGCCACTTTAATTTCTACGTTGAGTATTTCACAAAAAAAACTGGGACGAGCATTGCTCTGAGAAATGAATGAACAATCTCCTTTATGTAAAGCACGGACCCTCCCCCTCGTTTACTAGGGGTGGGTTTGTCCACGGTGAACATTTTGTAGCCTCGTAGCATTATCTCTGCTGCCAGGTTTTTACTCTGGAGATTGAGCCATGTTTCGTTTTTACCAATGACATCAAACGAGTACAAGGTCGCCAGTCCCAGCAGTTCGTCGAACTTAGGGGCATAGGACTGCGCGTTACAGAAGAAGACCTTTCTACGGTGCGTGTCTCGGTCTTCGACTTCTCCATTGGAGGTGTATCTACCTGGTGGCTGTGGACCAGGATCTTGACCATCCCTAGAGTTGCCTTCTTGTGAGCCCTGTAACGCTTCAAAAATGCCCGCATCTTCCTCCTCCTGGAGCGACTGATTGGACATTGCTCCGGTCGGGGAATCTGCTGCGGGCACGGGGCCCTCTTGGTGGGGTTCCCTGTGGCCAAAACTAGCCCATTTAAAACACGCTGGATGCCTAACTTTTTGGCACAGTATTTCTTAGCGCTTAGATGGAGTAGTCTGCCAAGTCGGGTTATTCCTGCATCAGTCGGATGTAGGCCGTCTCCTGGGAACAGATCGGGCTTCTCCCAAAGTCACCAAACAAGTTGATGCAGGATACTCCATTGGGCTTGCAAATAGTCTCGAGAGCTCGATTTAAATAGGTCAACTTACTATACAGCTCGTCATCATCACTCATTTGCATTAAGATGGATGTGATGACTACTCGATCTGTTTTTCCCTTTAGGTTACAAATCAGCTGCCTACACTTGGCTTGCATATCTTCCGACATTGTCCTTTTAAGATCATTGGTGTCTACATGGCAGATTATGAGTGTCTCCCGGCTGGAAACTTCATCCCATGCAAGGGCTCCTCTGAACTTCTCAATCGTGGCACCGGGTTTGCAAATAACCCGTCTCTTTGCCTTACACCTTTGAGCAAATTCATCCGCCTGGTGTCGGACGATAGAGTCGCATAGGACAGTTGTCTCCATTTCGCCATCCAGGTCGGTGAACTTCTCAAAACTGTTCCGCGTTGGCATCACAAACGCGGGTCGGTTCACGAAGGTGAACCGGTTCTGGACCTGCTGAAATCCATCCGAATCTACGCCGCCCTATCGAGGTTGGGTGCGGTTTCGATCCGCAGATGTCTTGGTCTGAGGGATCGGCTTAGTCCCCGTTTCCTGTTTCCGGGCATCCGATGACCTCTTGGCCTGACGTGATGTAGGTAGCCCAGGTTTGGGTTTAGGGGTGGAAGCAAGTTGCGAGAACACATCCAGCACCGGCAGCCCTGACATGGGTTAAGGGGCGGATGCTTGCAGTCGTTGCAGACTCTTACCCAGGACGTCACGGTAGGAAGACAGAGCTAAACCCCCATGACTCCTTCGTGATCGAACTGGGTCCCCTTGTCAATCCTCTCCCGGGATGCCTTTTCATCCGGCTGCAAAGCATGAACTACCAACTCATTAACTTTTACTAGCTTCCTCGTCTGTTCCGTCAGGTCCTCACAAGCTTTTTCCACAAAAAGACGTAAGTTTCTACTGAGAAATGCAGCGAGACTCTCAAAATCACGCTTACTCACAAAGTCCTCTTGGACCTTAACAAACCCCGCTCTCACCTCCGCAACAAGGTCACAGGTCCTCCCAATATCCTGTTGCATCGCCACACACTCACCTACGACAGTGCACAGCTGCTCCTCAACGACAAAACCTTTGCCGAAAGAATCGAAAGACGAGGTTCTCCTCGTCCTGCTTCTTGAGGACCCTGAAGACATGTTGCTCGTCCTGGCAAGGCAGACCGAACAGTCCTTCAGAGTAGGCGTCATCCTCAGACGTCGTCCGGGGGAAGCTTCGCACTCTCTTTCCGCACGCGCGCGCTTATTTTCACTTTTTATTCATTATTTTTGTCAGCTCTCACACTTATTTACAGCCAAATTTTCAAGCAATTTACACTTTATACTGATCTCACAATTAAGAACACAAGAGAGTCAGTTAGTAAACGGCACGGGAGCAAAAGAGATTTCGGCACTGGAACCATAGCGATAGTAGTAGTAGTAGTAGTAGTAGTAGTTGGCCTGGGACGGGCTGAACAATCCATTTTAGCAGTATCCCAAAATTGAATTTACAGTGCAACTATCCTAGCCCAGATGAGGTGTCCGTCGTTCATGGGCTGCCGTATGCTGAAGGCTCCATCGGACGTTGTTGCCACCTTGGCGGCAATAATACTAAAGTCACATTTCCTTAGTATGGGGAAGGATTTGTCTCCCAGCGTGTATCGAGGCGGTTTTTAAAGGTGTTTACGATATTACTGCTCGCCACATCATGTGGTAGACAGTTCCAATTTGTTGATATCTTGATTGGAAAGAAGTTCTCGGTCACTGCTGTTCTGAATGGTTTTAGCTGCAGTTTCTGTCCTTTATTTCTATTCCTTGGGTTATGATCTCGATCAAAGAGGCCTTCCAGCTAGCTTTAGAATACTTGTTTAGGTATTTGAGAGTTTTCATTAACTGACCTCTAAGACGTTTTCTTTCAAGGGATATCATTTTTTTAGTTCGTCGATTCTATGCGGAAATGTTTTTTTCCTCAGTTCCGGAAACATTTTTGTTGCTCGGTGCTTAACACGTTCTTTTTGTTGATATCCCCCTTTAGGAGAGGGGAAACAATTGTACTCCAAATTCCTTTTGAGGTCTGACGAGTGAAGTATATAATGGAATTACGATGTCCCGGGACTTGTAGTACAAGCTTCTGGTTATAACGCCAATGACTGTTGCCTTTCATGTAGCTAGCTTCCATTTTTTTTCCTCTTCAGAACTTTGATGATTATTATTCCAAGATCTCGCTGTTGGTCGACTTCAGTCATATTCTGGTCTGCCATTACATAATCAAAACAAAAATATGCATGGTCAAAATGGAGACATTAAGAAGAAAATTTTATAAAACAGCCGCTGCAAAGCTAATAGAAGCGTAAGGGCATGGATAACAGTGTGTAACATTGGGATATGTATGTTCTGATGTAAATACTAAAGGGGGCCAGAATTAATAGCAGTAAAACAAAGTTAAATTATTTGCATATGGCAGGCTTGCTTCAACAACAAAATGAAGCTAGATTAGTCACATACAATTGGAACAGCCGTACAGCAAGAGGATCTTCCGAAATGAAGTCTGCTTAACAAATTGACAATTCGGGACTTCAATAACAGATTGGAGACGCTCCACCTCAGAAGCCATTTACAACAAGAATATATACAAGTTATATGAAACATCAATCCATTAGGATTCTAAAAGACGACAATCAGTACGGTGATGAGAGACTGTACTAAGAAGTGAAAGTCTTGGTACTAAGCAATGAGATAGCACCATGCAATGAAAAAACTCAGTTGAGGAACTCGGTTGTCTGCGATCATAGGAAGGCAAACCTAAGCCCTCGATCCCCTGCACATTTCATCACTTTTCATTCACAAGAGATCTGTAGATTTTATTTAACATTTCTGGAGCATATTCGCAACTGGCAAATAAGGCAGTTCGTTCAGCCCCCAAACACACTGAAAGATCGCTCCTGATCTCTCCTATCCAATCTGATATTGGGGAGGTTAAGGCCAAGATTACGAGTCTCGTATAAATGGTTAGGGATTAGTGGTAGTATGTACATAGAGAATAAAAGTGGATAATTGTGTATAATCATCTGAACAACATGAGGATAGACGAGGCTAAAATAAATAATCCTCACGGCAGTTCGAGAGAGAAGATCAAAAACAGCGAAGATAGCGCCTAAAGATTTACTTAGTGGCATGTTAACTCCGAAATATGAATATTGTAAGTTAGTTTATTATCAAGGATTAATAACAATAACCGTATCTGGTTGACCCACTCGAGATTGACATTGTTAAACAATACATCGGGTAAATCAGGATGGTGCCTAGGAGTGAATAACATAAGATTTGTCTTATTTTCATGGGGCAATAACTTATTATACCCAAGCCAATGAGTCAGACGAGCAATCGTGGCATTCATCTTATGAAGGGCCTCCTCAAAAGTATCGCCATGCACGTAGAACACCGCATCGTCGGCGAACATGATTACATTTGAGTTTTGGATATACGCTACATTATTTATGGAGATATTGAAATTTAAAGGGCCCAGCACCGACCCCTGGAGCACGCCAACCGTTCCGGGCAAATGGGTGGAAACATACTGTCTGCGACTGGTCAGGTAGGACACTATCAACGAAAGAGCAGTACCCTCACACCATAAGCATCCAACTTCATCCTAAGGATATCAAAGTCAAATGTATCAATGACCATCCTAAGGTCAGGAAAAAGACATGGA
>SDVV010033197.1:0-11327 GCA_016164225.1 Gammarus roeselii
CCAACACCATCACTGGCACACGCTGACACCATCACTGGCACACGCTGACACCATCACTGGCACACGCTGACACCATCACTGGCACACACCAACTCCATCACTGGCACACGCTGACACCATCACTGGCACACGCTGACACCATCACTGGCAAATGCTGACACCATCACTGGCACACGCTGACACCATCACTGGCACACGCTGACACCATCACTGGCACACGCTGACACCATCACTTGTCACACGGGAGCTACACTGATTACAGACACCCAAGATCAATACAGTGCAGACACATATGAGCCGCAGGGTGCAGACACAAGAGCAATAAAGTGCAGGCGCACGGGAGCCACACTGATTACAGACACCCAAGAGCAATACCAGGCAGACAAATATGAGCCGCAGGGTGCAGACACACAAGAGCAATACAGTGCAGACACACGGGAGCCACAATGATTACAGACACCCAAGCGCAATACAGTGCAGACACACGGGGGCCACACTGATTACAGACACCCAAGAGCAATACAGTGCAGACAAATATGAGCCGCAGGGTGCTGACACACAAGAGCAATACAGTTCAGACAAATATGAGCCGCAGGGTGCAGACACACAAGAGCAATACAGTGCAGACACACGGGAGCCACACAGAGTACACACACACAAGAGCAATACAGTGCAGACAAACATGAGCTGAGTAGAGACTAGTGATGTGCCGAAGTATCGGTATCGGTGGGTATCGGCCATTTTTGATGGTATCGGTGAAAAATGGCCGATACTTGGCCGTTCCTTTGAAATATATTGGTGTAATATAAAAGCACATACCTAATACCTAAATAAATGAGAGGACTCATGATGTGCTTGTAATTTACCCTTATATTATAGGTACATTATAAAATAAAATGAACTGTGATGATTAATTCAAAGTCCCGCACGATTTTCTGAGGAATTCTGTCTATTTAGTTTGTATCAAAGTCGAAGTTCCCAACAGACTAATGAACCAATATTTATCGGGGGATAGTCAATCACTGAATATCTTTACAGCAATAGATTTTTTTTCCTCTTAGTGGGCATAAGATTTACTTGAGTGGAAATATATACTTCAACCATTGAATCAAAATTATGGAAAAGCATCGGTATCTGTATTGGCAAAGTATCGGCCATTTTTAGTATCGGTATCGACCAATTTTTTGGTTTCGGTATCGGTCAAATTTTTGGCATCGTCCTATCACTAGTAGAGACACACAGGAGCCATAGAGAGAAGAGACACAGAGGAACCAGCCAGTACAGACAAATATGAGCCGCAGAGTGCAGACACACAGGAGCTCGAGTACAGATACAGAGGAGTCTCACAGGGTACAGGCGCAGAGGAGCCACACTGAGTACACACATACAGAAGCCACACAGTGTACAGACAAACATGAGACACACGGTACATACAAACATTAACCGCACACAGAACAGATACACAGAAACCACACAGAATAGAGACACAGGGGCCACATAGAACAGACAAACATGTCACACAAGAGACACAGGAGACAAACATGAGCTACGAAGAAGCCACACAGAGTATAATTACACAGGAGCCCCACAGTACAGACACGCAGGAGCCACACAGTACAGACGAACATGAACCGCCTGGAGTGCAGACACACAGAAGCTACACAGTACAAACACATATAAGACGCGGAAACTACATTCACACGGGGTTCACACACAGCACAGACAAATATGAACCGCAAATAATACTCTTTAATTTTTTTATCATTTTTGCAGGTTTACCACATGCATTTGTCAGACATTTATAGAATGCAAAAACAACAGAGGCACCGTCGCACCTAACGCTTTCTAACCATAGCCAGTGACGGTACTGCCATTGTAGCTCCATCAAGTGATCAGAGATAGCGTCATAGTAAACACCTCCTCGTCAGAGTCGGCACTGCCATCAGAGCACCACCAACACACCAGAGGCGCCGTCACATCCAACACCTTCTCCTCAAGTTAGAGATGGCACTACTATGAACGCGCTACAGGTACCGTTGCACCCAATACTTTCCCTCAAGAGACAGAGATGGCCCTCCTATCATAGCTCCACCAACACACCAGAGGCGCCGTCACACCCAACACATTCTCCTCAAGTTAGAGATGGCACTACTATGAACGCGCTACAGGTACCGTTGCACCCAATACTTTCCCTCAATAGACAGATATGGCCCTCCTATCATAGCTTCTTCAACACACCAGAGACGCCATCATAAGTGATAAGTTTCAGAGATCGCACAAATATTCGCGCTCCAACAACACATCAAAGGCACCATCACACTGAACACCTTCTCCTTAGAGCTAGAGATGGCACTGTCATCACACAATAGAGGCTTAGTCGTACCCAACACCTTCTCCCCTGAGCCAGAGATGGCCCTGTCATCAACACACTAGAGGCTTAGTCGTACCCAACACCTTCTCCCCTGAGCCAGAGATGGCCCTGTCATCAACACACTAGAGGCTTAGTCGTACCCAACACCTTCTCCCCTGAGCCAGAGATGGCACAGCCATCAACACACTAGAGGCTCAGTCGCACCCAACACCTTCTCCCCTGAGCCAGAGATGGCACTGCCATCAACACACTAGAGGCTTAGTCGTACCCAACACCTTCTCCCCTGAGCCAGAGATGGCACTGCCATCAACACACTAGAGGCTCAGTCGCACCCAACACCTCCTCCCCAGAGCCAGAGATGGCACTGTCATCGTCGTCCCATCAACACACCAGCCGAGGCAGCACACGCTCGCACTGATAAGATAGCATCGATGGTAGAGTACAACGGCATCAGATATCAAGTAAAGACCAATGGTAGCGTTGTAAAACTCCTAACAAATGATTCGTCCATCTGGATGAATATAGCAGAAGGTCGCTATAGCTGGATGCCAATGCCACAGTTACAGCAATTCATCACCGTCTGTCGTGTCATAAGACTATTCCAGAAAAGTCAGGTCCAAAAGAGTAAGGAAAAGAAGGCCGCACATACAATGCAGAGCATAAATAGCTAGGCCCTGAAAAACAGACTCAACTCTACATTTTTGTAGAGATTGACTACTCTAATTTTATGTAAACTGTTTAAAAGTAGCATGTTCATTTATGGACGAAAATAGTTTTGTCTTCAATGACTACTTCTTCTACACGTTGACAAAACAACAGCTACCTTATCTTCAGTTGCATGTAGCCGACAAGTGAGAATATACGTCTATCTCACGTCAGCTGTTCAGGGGAACAGATAAGACACGAGGTGGAGGTTCCTATACATCTAAACAAGACTAGCTACCATTCGCAAAGGCTACATGGTGGGTGTACCTACAACTTTGCTCAAGTCGCCGGCTGGTAATAGCTACGTTCTACAGCTCGGACTTGTGAGAGCACAACCTTTTGAAATGCTCACTGACAATTGAAGCCACGGGCTTGCATGCAGATACGGACACAATGCCGGATCCCACAAAAAAGGGAGAGGGTGGCCGACGACAAGGCGTACCTCACACCCCCCTCTGGCAGTCGCACGCAAACAAACTCAGCCCTTTCGCGCGGTGGGGGCTAGCCAGGGCCTCGCCACTAATATCGTGTCAGCAGCAGGACCCGACAGCGTTTTCTGGTTTCCCCTGCTGCGCCGTTTCTTAACGAGTCATGAAGGACGGGTATGAACATCAGGGCAGCGCAAAAATACATCCATTCACAACCATTCTTTACTCACGCTTACCCACTGCACGCTCGTTCCTTCCACACATGTCTTTTCTTTCTAACGCCTGCTGCAGGCCATCCAACCACCCGAACTTCGGTCTACCTCTAGGCCCACATCCATTCACCTCCGCTTTCATCACCCTTCTCCTCAATCTCCCATCATCCATCCCGGGAATGTTCCCCAGCCACCTCGGACCGCGTGAACCTGCTATCCTCAAGCTCCCTCACCGTCTCCGTTCTAATTCGAACAACATCGTTATTGATCCAGTGCGGAAGATTGTGAGGGGTAAAATATCGTCGACGGAGCGAGTCTTTCCACTCCAGATGTGACAAACGGAGTGACCAGGAATAATAGCTATGAAAGGGTTTCTCACTCGACACCGCTCGTAATTCCATCACAGGCTCAGATGTCTAGGCATGGAACAAACTTCCAGCTGAAGTTGTGAACAGCGATGCAATCGAAACGCTCATGTCACAGCTCTACAGATTCTATCAGAGTAGCCGCTAAGTAGCTTCTGGGTGCAGCACGTTCACCAGCACATTTGGCATTGGCATTAGCACCGTGAAAAGGTACCCGGCATTGGAACATGGTCGTTGCCAAACTGTGTCCAGCAATGACTCCGGTCAAATTTGGTTTGACGAGGAATGAAACTGAGGCCGTCTCAGCTCAACATCGTGGGTCGGCGGCTTTCTCTTTAGGTGTCTTATTGGAGTTGCTTCTAGTATCATCGTTAAATGCTATTCCCAACTAAACCTTTTCCTTTTTTGATTTTTTAATGCAGGAAGTACACAGACTTTGATGCTCTCTGAGACGTTCTACTACAGAATTGATCTCACTATCATAAACTAGTTTGGGCCAATAGGTCTGTTGTCTTCTTACACTTGTAAACTATTCCTTACATACTACTGTTTTAATTTGATTTTCGCCTCGTTTCCACCGGAGCCTCAACGTGAGTCATCGCATGCTCCCCGTAGGGCACGAAGATCTGTCGATTCAAATTATTTTAAAGTTCGTTAACATTAGCGCTTCTTCGTCTTCCAACACTTTTTGAACATCGATTCATTTGTTGTGAGCCTCATTAGCTTGGCTTGCGACAACTTCGTTAAGGCCCAAGAGTGTGGATTCAGGCCGGAAAATTTATTGGGTATGTTTCCATATTTGACGCATGTTCTCGGGAACTAAACCCCGTAAACAATATTGCGCGTCTGCTTTCACGTTAAGTTGAGTTAGGTTATGTAGGGCAAATCTGTAATTGCTAATTCAAAATTGAATTATGTTAGGCCCTGCTTGGGTACAATAAAGCTGAAGAAAAAAACCTCCGGGAAGAAAGAACAGTAATTTCATTAGGAAATTCTCCCTGTACGACTGTCGGAGAGATTACTCATCAGTGGTGATCTCTTCCTCGTTCATACATAAACGCAATCAATAAATAGATGTTGTTGCTCAACCCCAACTCCCCCTGCGATGGAGGAGCCACAGCCGGCGCACAACCCGAAGCCCGGGAGTCCACCGACATGTGCATGTTGGGAGTGTTTCAGCAAATGCAGGCATTTATAATATGCCTACCCCCTTTAGGAAGTCGAGGCAGTCTCTCGAGCGTTCTCACAGATAACGTACCGACATGATATTATGGTCGAGCCAGCCGGCTGCGACGGCTGGCCACGATGTCATGAAGTGCTCGACCTACTGGGTGAACTCTGGCATCGCAGACAAAGGTCAGATGAAACATTCCCCCGTCAATGCTGGTATGACTGGATGACCGTGTGGTGTCCGCACCTCGGCCGTGACAGGTGGGCCCTGTCACCCCTGGGCAACCCCAACTCATCCACGTCAACCTCAGGTGCGTGACCCCCCTGTAGGACCGTGTTGAATCTGTGTTCACCCGATGCAAGAGCTGTGAAATGTGGGTATCGGTTTGTGTTTAAATGTGTTGTCTGTATGACGAGGAATGGTTGTGAGGAAAGAGCCGAAATGTGTCGCCGGTGTTTGATGTAGGTTGGTTTGACATGGGTTCAATAGGTTGTAGCGGGGATGTGCCGAGTCTATAGTCTTGTTAAAAATTGAGTCTCTTTTATATCAAGATGCTGTTTGAGAAGGAGGCCCTTGGTGGTTTCCTAATGCAAGTGAGAAATAGATGTGGTTTGTGTACAGTCAGTTGCGATGTGCAAGGTTGTGTTCTTTTAATGTGTGTGGGTGCAAGGAAGGATATGATGGGTCTAATGAATCGTTTGTATAGTATTGTAATCGATTCGTTGGAGTGACCGTAGGTACAGATACAGACACCAGGCCGAAATCCGGCAGCAAGAAGGGTGGCCGACGGCAAAGCGCACCTCACACTCTCATGCACTCACACTCGCACACCTTAGCTCTTATGCGCAGAAGAGTCTGGGCGGGAACCCGGACTCACACCCTCCGGGTCATGAGTGCGGTTCGAGGTCAGTGTCGGCAGCAGGGCCCGACAGCGTGGCTGGTATGCCCCTGCCGCGTCATGATGACCGCCCCCCCCATGACCATCCAGTCTCTCAACGATATGACTAGGGCGGGAAAGCACATCAGGGCAGCGTCGAAACTCATCCGTTCACTATCATTCTCCACTCACAACTATCCAGTGCACGCTTTCTCGCTTCCTCCACACTCACGTCTCTCCTTCCTAACACCTGCTTCACACCATCCATCCACCCAAACTACGGTCTCCACTCGCCTCTGACTTCAACACCTTTTTCAGCAATCTCCCTTCATCCATCCTCACCATGTGCCCGAACCATCTCAGAACACGCGAATCAACTCTGTTCTCTAACTTCTTCACCATCCCCGTTCTGATGCGAACCACGTTGTTTGTGAACCTGTCTCTCAGCGATACTCCAGCTATGCTCCTCAAACATTTCATCTCGAAAACATTCAACCTTCTTCTCTCTTCTGCTCTCACCGCCTAAGTCTCAGCTCCGTACTCACGTCTCTCCTTGGCACAACGACACCCTGATACAGCCCTCTCTTTGCTTCCATCCCCAACGTCCTGCAGCTCATTACACACTTCAGTGCACCCGACTTTTTACACCCCTCCTTCAGTCGCGACTTCACCTCAGTTTCCACTAATTCAGTCTTCTCCACATGGGAGCCCTGATATTTAAAACACCGAACTTCTTCCAACAACTCTCAATTTAGGAGGACACTAATTCTGCACTAATTCCTCGAGCATCTCATTACTTTACTAATCTCCCTCCTCTTTACATCATTCGTACAACAACCACGCACATTCAGCGGCCCTAACAAAAGGGTTCGGAGAGACGTGAGCCTTTCCTCCCCTCGCTCGTCCTGCCGCCTTTGAGGAACCCTGGACACGTTCAGTCATGGCCTGGCTTTAGTGCCAATGTTGTTTGTGTAAGGTTTGAATGTCATTCCCGTATCATAAGTTACTCCAAGGAGAGTTGTAGTGGGACTGAGGGGTAAGTGAGTGTTGAGCGTGGCATGAGGATGGATGCGGTGTTCACTTATCTGGTGCTAATACTGTTAAGGAAGACTTGCTTGTGGACGCCTTCATTCTGTTGTCCAGCAGCCAGACTTCAAGAGAGTTCAGGTACTGCTGGAGGAGTGCATATGCGGTATCGTGTTTGTGGTGTTGTGTGATTATTGTGAGGTCGTCCGCGTATGAGCTGAAATAGGTGTTGGGTTCTATTGAAATGGAGAGAGGAAAGATTCCTGTGGGACACCATTGTGGAAGTGACGGATTCGAGATGGCTTGTATGTGCACTGTGTGCATGTCTGCCGGTGAGAAAATAAGCAAGCCATTTCTTGTAATTTGGATGGACGTGTGTGTCGAGTATTTTGATAATGAGGACGGTCTTGGAACTGTGTTGAAGGCCTTACTAGTCTTGATAGCGCATACCAAGGTACGTTAGACTGGTTTATTTTCGTCGGGCGTTCGCGAATGGTCTGGGTGAGGTTGTGGAGTGTCGAGTCCTGAAACGTGATGCGTAGAGGAGAGTGGGTTGGGGGCATAGTTTGTTTAGAACCAGTCTCTACAAGATTTTAGAGGAGTTCGGACGGAGAAAAATGGGTCTGTATGAGCCTGCATCTGTGGGAGCTTTGTTGGGTATGATTTTCCCTTGTTTCCAAGTGTTGGGTATTGTATTATTTAGTATGCAACAGCCAAAAATGTCTCTGAGGGCCGCGATGGCGCGTTGACCTCGATGTTTAAGGTGATGTATGTATGATGTGCCTTCTGGGCCCGTTGTTAATGAGAGTTTTTGGTCTGGCAGATGGCAGCTATGGTCATGGCTGGTGTAAAGGAAGGATCAATGTTAGGGTCGACCTGTTATTTGTGTAACTGTTTGTTTGAGTCTCCCCCTATCGTCGGGATGGTGTGACAGGTGTTTGCATGGTGTTTTTTAAGAATGTCCACTTGTTGTTAGTCAGCTGGTGTGGTGTGAGCGCTGAATGTTAGAATTGACTCATGTCTGTCAACGTGATTTGTGCTGTTATATTGGTTGCGGTTACTGGTAGTAGCACTACAAAAATATTTGTAGCTCATAAATATTAAACAGTAAACGTAACTGAATTGTTTTTATGGTTTGCCGTGGTAGGTTTATCAAAGCGCGTTCACAAGCCGCTATGTTGATAGCGGCTTTGTGGGTAGCTGTTGATTGGATTTGAGCCTCAACGTGAGTCGTAATAGGCTCCCCAGTAGGGTGCGACCGTCAATGATTCAGGTAAGTAAACACGACCTCGCGTGTGAAAATATTAGACATGTCAAGATGAAATCAATTACATATTTCATTTGTGGCACCTTCCCGTACTGGCGCGTACAAGAGAGTAAAGAGTTAACGCGTATCTTCGTGAATGTATTGTTATTTCTGTGCGACATGGGGTGGAGAGACCGCCTCACTTGCACAGGTGTTCGAGGTTTAGACAGCTTCGTATAGTCCGGTGTGTTTTCCGAAGCGATAAGCTTTTTACGGTATGTTGGTCGAAAATAGTAGCTCTATGAACAGCGATCCATCACGAGAACGAAGGACGGTGCAAACAAGAATCCCAAATAGAGGCAAATTTTTGTAAAATTTCTACATTTTCAGTGGAATTATTTTGCGACCGACGAATAAAGGTTCGACTTAGTGGAAAATATTCAAGACTGAACAGCACAAATCGACCAAGACATTCCAAGAGAATTTTCGTCCAACCTCACTGTAGCGGAGAAAAGAAAAACAAACGCAGAGCAGCATCCTAAAAAAGAAGAAACACGATCATCACACTCCTCTCATGCACTCACACGAATTACCAAATCTTAGCCTTTCAATACTATAAACAAAGAAGATATAAAAACAATATGACAATCAGAAAAGTGAGAGCATATGCTTGAGCCAACGTGCGGCCACGGGGACGCGTCTTAGAGCAGAAGGCGGCTGTCAGAGGAAAAGCTTTGGGGCCTCTGCAAAGTTTCCCAAGAATGCTAATGTATCTGAATTAAATTGCGTTGAAATATCAACATTGAAATGCGTTCATCTACCAAGGCGTGGAAAATGAAGAGTGAACCCAATGCGGAATGGACCACATAAGAAACGATTCTTGGCAAGATGGTGAAGACACTAGTGATCGATCCAGCTGCATCCATGGAGAAACCACATAAAGTTACTGTTGCAGCAGCGTTGAAATAGGGAGGCGGAAAGAAACTGTCTTTACAGGACAACACAACCTATACATCAACACTTGGGGATCAGGAGACTTATCTCCACTGGTAGCTACTCACCTGTGGCGTCTTTGAGGCGTCGGGCGTAGCTCTTGAGGGTTTTCTTGTATTTTTTGAGCTGCTCCGTTAGAGTGTCGATTTGTGTCTGCAGGCTCTGGAATGGGGCAGAGCAATGGGGGCAGTCAGCTAAAGAAAACTTCAAAAAGTTACACAAAAAAACCATTATATTGATGATTGACGAACGTTTTAAAAATCTGAAAACAGAAATGATCAAATGCCAGCAGGCGAGACGTCGGGCCAGTCTACCAACGCCAGTTTACAGAGTATACAGATACAGACACAAGGCCGCATCCCCCAGAAAGGGGGGGGGGGCGACGGCAAAGCGCACCTCACACCCTCATACAACTAAGCTCTTTTGTACTCAAGGGTCCGGCCGGTACCCCCTCAAAATACACTCTGGGTCAAGAGTGCAGTTCGAAGATACGTCGTCAGTAGCAGCGCCCGACAGTTTTCGCTGGTTCACCCCCGCTGCGTCATAATTCCGACAGCGGGATGCCAAGAGCGGGAAAACACATCAGAGCAGCATTAAAATCAACCATTCACAACCATTCTCCATTCACGCCTATTCATTGCACGCTCTCTCGCCACCCCCACATTCATGTCTCTCCTGCTTCACACCATCCATCCACCCAAATTTCGGTCTACATCTAGGCCTGCGACCTGTCGCCTCCGCATTCATCACCCTTTTCACCAATCACCCTTCATCCATCCTTAACATGTGCCCGAACCATCTCAGAATACGCGAATCCACTCTGTCCTCCAACTTTTTTACCATCCCTGTTCTGATTCGAACCACGTCGTTGGTGATCCGGTCTCTCAGCGTTACTCCAGCCATGCTCCTCAAACATTTCATCTCGAAAAAATTCAACCTTATTCTCTCCTCTGCTCTCACCCCCCAAGTCTCAGCTCCGTAGAGCACAGTTGGGACAACAACACCGTCATACAGCCCTCTCTTTGCTTCCATCCCCAACGTCCTACAGCTCATTACTCTTTAGTGCACCCAACACTTTACATCCCTCCTTCACTCGCGCCTTCACTTCAGTTTCCACTAGTTCAGTTTTCTCCACATGGGAGCCCAGATACTTAAAACACTGAACTTCCTCCAAGAGCTCTCCATTTAGGGTGACTAATTCTGCTCGCATCGACAGTCCTCGAGCATCTCTCAATATTTACTCTTACCCACGTTCACTCGAAGCTTCCTCCTCTCACACACTCTACCAAACTCAAACACTAGCCTACATAGCTTCTCCTCTGAATCCCCAACCAGGGCCGCATCATCATCAAATAGCAACTGGCTCAACTGCCAACTGCGCACATTCGCTTCTAACAGTTCCAAGCCACGACCCAGCACACTCGCGTTCACCTCCCTGACCACTCCATCCATATAGAGGAGTGCTCGGTTACCAGCATAGAAACTCTGCACCGCTTTCAACAGATGTCCACCCACTCCATACAAACGCGACACCCTCCACAGCGCTTCCCTGTCAATCCTGTCGTATGTCGTCTCCAGATCCATGAAGGCCCAGAACACATCTCTTGCTTTGGCAAGGTACTTCTCACAGACCTGTCTTACTGCAAAAATCTGATCGGTATATCTTCTACCACTCCTAAAGCCACACTGTTCCTCTCCAATTGCGCAGTCCGTACAGTCTCTAATCCTTTTGATCAGCACTCTCCCGTACAACTTACCAACAACACATAACAGATTGATACCTCTCGAGTTGCAGCATTCATTTCTATCTCCTTTGCCCTTATACAGCGGAACAATGCAGGCACTGCGCCACTCACTCGGTACCACGCCTTCCGCAAAACACAAGTTCAGTAACCTCACCAACCATTCGACAATCGTTATTCCACATTTCTTC
>SDVV010033198.1:0-11327 GCA_016164225.1 Gammarus roeselii
CTCAATGTTCCGTCAACGTGTTAGAGATGCGCGCCAGTATCGCCAGCTCAATGTTCCGTCAACGTTTTAGAGATGGGCGCCAGTATCGCCAGCTCAATATTCCGTCAACGTGTTAGAGATGGGCGCCAGTATCGCCAGCTCAATGTTCCGTCAACGTGTTAGAAATGGGCGCCAGTATCGCCAACTCAATGTTCCGTCAACGTGTTAGAGATGCGCGCCAGTATCGCCAGCTCAATGTTCCGTCAACGTTTTAGAGATGGGCGCCAGTATCGCCAGCTCAATATTCCGTCAACGTGTTAGAGATGGGCGCCAGTATCGCCAGCTCAATGTTCCGTCAACGTGTTAGAAATGGGCGCCAGTATCGCCAACTCAATGTTCCGTCAACGTGTTAGAGATGCGCGCCAGTATCGCCAGCTCAATGTTCCGTCAACGTGTTAGAGATGGGCGCCAGTATCGCCAGCTCAATATTCCGTCAACGTGTTAGAGATGGGCGCCAGTATCGCCAGCTCAATGTTCCGTCAACGTGTTAGAAATGGGCGCCAGTATCGCCAACTCAATGTTCCGTCAACGTGTTAGAGATGCGCGCCAGTATCGCCAGCTCAATGTTCCGTCAACATGTTAGTGATGAGCGCCGGGCATTGCCATCTAAATATTCTGTCAACGAGTCAAGAAACGTAGATTGTAGATAATTAAAGAATATAGGTATAGTGATAGTGAAGAAGGGTCAAGCCGAATAAAGCAGAGAGGAAATATATAGAGGTTTAATATATGAATTGATTGCATGGATATTAATTATTCGTCACAGGTTTATGATATATTTGGGATTAATTACAACAGTTTTGAGGGAGATTTGTCAAATTCTACTCACAACCTAATTTAACACCGTATGATAGAGATTCGTTTCTTTCAGGGCACCTAATTACACACGGTTGTGATGAGGTCCGGTAACCCCCCCATCACAATTCACAAAACCACATTTGGCCCGGGGCCAACCCATGCTGCACCTGACCCAACATAACGATAAGAAAAATGGAGCATCGCAACGACGGGTCCACAGATGGACGCGTTCGACGACCGGTGACAGGACTCAAACATTCGCTGGCTTACACTGGTGCCACACGACCGAGTTGGTCGTGTCACTGGGCTGGCTCAACACCACTGAGCCAACGATGGTTGACCGAGGCCCATGCCGGACGATATAGAGCCTTGATGCGGCTGTGCGACTACCGCCCCTGTTCCGGTAGCCGCCAAACAGTGGTAGCCAGATAGGAGTTGCGCCATTTGAGCTGTTTTTTGAGTTCCCCCCGGATCTGAAGGCAAGACCACCTTAGGAGCAGACAACAAAAATTTCTGCATTTTAAACATAATGGGTATTGAACAAATTATTTATCCTAGCCTATTGTTCTCAAAAACAATACTTAGCACGTCGTCGAATACACACCTTCAACCCGTTGTTTTTTTGCCCCTTCCATGGTACACCTGGCCCTAGCTGCCTCTCCTCAATGTCCGCTTGGGCCACTCGGCCGCTTGAACCACGGTCCGCCTCGGCTGCTAGATCGCCCTCGACACGATACCTGTTGTTGTCTTCCCCCTGCTACCTTCGCAGTGCCTGGCCCGCGTTACCTGTCGCCACTAGTTACAGTACATCTCCCAATTCCAGACAGGCATCGTCAAGAGCCTCGCCTTCATTGGCCCTCCTCATGGTTGCGTCCCTCCTGATGCCACCACTCGCAATGAAGTCATGACCAGTCATTAAAATAACGCCTTCCTTCACAATGCCTCTTTGCCCAAAAAGAAAATGTCGAACCGCGTTTGAATTTTCTCCGTAAAGTCCTGAACTTCCTACACTGACTTACTGACTGTTCGAGGTTCCCTTAAATATTTTCCATGGTCCAAGTCATTTAGGAGTGCCATCGTTACTTCTTTTAGGGCGAGAGGTTGTTTGTTGGTCAAGTCTTTCGAAGCTACCAATAGCGGCTTCAATATTGTAGTTGCTGGGTCCATGGCTGCAGGACAGGTCACGTGCGATGCCTCGGGCATCACAGAAGCAGGGAGTGGATACACATCTTACGTCAGAGCTCGACGCGGGCCGGCATTGGCCACGATCGACCAGGGATTGAGCAGGGTCCTAAGTCCCGGGTTGTGAACGTGCTGTGAACTATGAACCATCATTCATACCTCAACTGAAAATTGACAATTGCTAAGATCTTTGAGCGGAAAATTGAGTGGGAAGCCGAGCTCGATCGGTATTGTGTAGCGTTCCCCGAAATGAATGAGTTTATATCCTAACTGTGTAATTAGTTCCGCCTGGGGCAACTCTAGGGTAGATAGTGTGTTAATACCTTCGTGTGCGGCACCCATTTTATTTGATATCATTTGTTAATTGGTCTTCCAAGCGATTGTGTAACACCGATACAATTTTGTTTTGGTAAGCTAGGGCAAAGTTCAAATTTTGACTATCATAACTGTGTTCAATTAGTCTAATATATCATAAACACCTGACGATTGATTATTATCCATGCAATCAATTCAATAATAATCCTTTATGTATCTCGTCTCCTTTTTTCGATTTGACCTTTCCTCCTCTGACACTATCCCTACATTCTTCAATTATATTCAATTTACGTTTCGTTACAGCTCAATACTCCGTCAACATGTAGGAGAAGGACGCCGGCATCGCACCGCTAATAGGCTGTCAACGTATTAGAAATGAGCGCCGTCATCGTCAGCCCAATACGCCGTCATCGCCAGCCCAATACGCCGTCATCGCCAGCCCAATACGCCGTCAACGTGCTCGTTGAAACAATTTTTTTTAAATTATTTTGTCGGTTGTACTGATGAAACTGAAGAATTGATGTTTTTCTTCACAAATTCCGATCAAAGGTTATAAATCTTGTAAATTTCTACTAAAAATGACATTACAGTAGGAAGCAGATCTCATTGATCGTGATTACGTTCGGGCGCTGTCCTGAACGTGAACTGACGGATAAAAATAAATAGATTCATTTTATTTTCTTTATCTATGTATCAATAATTTGTTCATGAGTCATATTGTGTGATGACGGGCTTCTCTGTGTGGTAGTAAGCAACGTAGGCGGGCTGGTAGCTGGACTAAGTCACCACAGGCACATTTATTTACTTATATGATCCTTGAGTCTCACAAAAGTTGTATTGACAAGACGAAATCATTCAGTCCTCGGTCAGTTCGTTTTCTTCGAAAAGAAGCACCCCATTTATAACGGTAACATTGTTGCAAGCCACAAATCATTTCTGCTCGTGCCTGATCATTAATATCATTATTTACAACTATCAAATGTCAATTGGTCGGTATTTTCTCATACTTTCAAAATAATCTTCCTATTTTAAAACATTTATCAGTGTTTGGTAGGCATGCGCAGCCGGAATAAGGTTTGTCTAGGCTTAGTGGTGCTCAGCAGCACTAGTTTCAGCTTCTTATTGTAATTTATAACGCGTTCCAGTGAACAGTTGTAGATATGAACCAATTGTGAACAACGGGATTAATTTACTAATCAAGCGGCAGCTATGATGCTTTAAGGCTTGGGCATTAGCGAAGTATTATGAAGGGTAGAGAAAACACGTTGTTATATTCATATTTTGAAGTAGGTTTGATTAATTGAGTAATAAATGGCAGGATGCTACACACACATGTTACGACCTGGCTTCCAGGGACAGGCAGTGTAGAATCCAGGTCTTCCAGAATCCTGGCCCTGGTCTTCCAGGGACAGGCAGTGTATAATCCTGGTCATCCAGAATCCTGGTCTTCGTCTTCCAGCGACAGGCGGCGTAGAATCCTGGTCTTCCGGAGCATTCTTAGATGTAAGGGTTTTTCACCCATTTGCTCCGTCTTACCGACACAAGAGTCTACAGGCAACTCATCGTCAGCACGAACCTAAAAAACGACACTGAAGGGACGTCATGTGGATCTGAATGACATGCTTCTTATCGCAGACTCATAGAGTTGCTCGCCGAACACAGATCTCTGCCCGAAAGTACCATGACTGCCTGGCTGCAGTGCCGACTCAGTTTCTCATTACTCAGGTCTGCCCTAGCGAGGACCTCGTACAGGGTTGAGTCACTGAGTGGCACATCAATTATTGATGCCACGGTGGCAACGGGGCAATTGAACAAATCTGATGATTAACATTTGTTGGATATGTGCATTTCATATTTGTATGCTGTATTGCCCATTAAATATCCCCCTTTTTTGAATAGGTAGTCTAAAGCGGTTGTAGGCCACATTCATTAGCGGGGAATCGTGCAACTCCCTTTTACAAGTTTTTTCTTCTCAAAGTAATATGAAATGCACAGTAATGGGGCGTCGCATGGCCTGGGGCTAATGAGCTGCGTATCAAAAAGGCATCGGACGCCAGTCTGCGTGAATATTGGGATGTTCAGTCTGCATTCTCACAGTGCATTATTCGCCCATGTCGTTATCCCTTTACTTCAATATCTAACTTCAATATCTAATAATGCAATTCATTTTCTTTTCCTTCTTTGTCATTATTCATCATTTTGCTGATGATAAATGCACCGTGAGAAAAAAACAGTGGCGGAGGCCTTCGGAAAAAAAATCTGTGGATTTAGGTGGGCAGCACATGCTCACCAGCTGTTGCAAGTCGTCAGATTGAGCCTTAAGCCCTCGTGTCAGGCCGAGGCCTGTTTCGACCAGTCATGTGATTTTGCAAGATCATTTCTTGATCCTAAGATCCTATTTACATGACCTCCTCGATGTCAAATCTTGACCTTCTTGCCTATTTTCCGTAACTGTGGAGTTGCCTACTCCCCAGGGCCGGAGCTGTGACTAACTCAAATAGATTATGATAAATACATTCATATATATAGACGTCTGAAAAGCACAAATGAATTGAACTCAGAACAACAAATAATATACAACAAAAATTTTCTGGTTAACAATATCGAATGCTCCTAACAGCTGATCAGGAATAATACAGTAAACAAACTGTCATAACTCTGTACAGAATATGTTGCGCACTCACCGGAGGTGGTGGACTTATAGCGCTAACAGCCACATCATCATGTGAGCTGCCGTTTAATCGCTGAGTTTATTGACTATAAGTGAATGGAAGATTGCATTATTTAGGGTCAGACACAGAGATGAGCTGCAAGCTGGGAGCTATAATTGTGTCTGCATAGGAGAAACCCAGTTATTGAATCCAAGTCACAAATCAAATTTATGCACGGTATTGATTTAATGTAATTAGGCAATAATGATTTGATGATTCAATTTCACTATACAAAATCAAAATATATCTTAATGGGACAAAAAAATTAACGGCTACTAACGGGTATTGACGGGTATTGACGGCCAGTGACGGGTATTGACTGGTACTGACGGCCATTGACCGGAATTGGCGGGTACTGACTGCCAGTGACGGGTATTGACGGGTACTGACGGCCGTTGACGGGTATTGGCGGGTACTGACTGCCAGTGACGGATATTGACTGGTACTGACGGCCGTTGACGGATATTGACTGGTACTGACAGCCGTTGACGGGTATTGGCGGGTACTGACGGCCAGTGACGGGTATTGACGGGTACTGACGGCCGTTGACGGGTATTGACGGGTACTGGCGGCCAGCGACGGGTATTGACTGGTACTGACGGCCGTTGACGGGTATTGGCGGGTACTGACTGCCAGTGACGGGTATTGACGGGTACGGACGGCCAGCGACGGGTATTGTATCGGCAGAATCAATGTAATAGGACCAATCCACCAAATCTACAATCCATTGGACAATCGCGGAGGGGCTGCAGGTCCCTGAGCGACGCTACAGTGGAGCATCGAAGAGCTAACCGTCATCTTAATTAGGAAGTTACACTTCGTGCGCAGCGCTTCGTGATTTGAACACTTTAAACAGCGCTTATACTATGAAATCTGTTTTTATTTATTATTTTGTGAGCTTGCTGCGGGTGACCTAGTCTCCTAAGGCACTGTTAGAAATAAAACCACCTGGCTTAGTGTTGCCTTTAGTAGGCTTGGTTTTACTCAACAGCAGCTGGCTGTTTCAACTTTGTCAGTTACCGAGGACTCGGTCTTTCTGTTTTTGGCCCTGGTTAATAATATGCGTTATATATTATTACAAATTGTAGGGACAACTTCCTCTACACAGGAGCACGGCTTTGGCTTGGCCGACCATGATATAATATTTGTCAGATCCAATACACACATACAACCGTAGATATTGAACTAATTGCTGCTTCAAATACGGTTTGGTTAACAATTGGTTGCGATAAATACAAAAAAAAAACATGAACGCAGCAGGACAGAACGAGTCTGAAACTGAGCCGCGTTCACTTGCCAAGCAAAGGAGGCATCCGGGGCCCTTGCTACATTTCCCCCCTCGTCAGGAAGGTCTTGTCAGAAGACAATGAATCTTCGACTTGGATATTTGCAAGTCACCGACAACAAGATAGATTATGGGCTAACACATGACTCATAGATTAGATTAATCCATGTCCTTATTGCTGCATATGTCAAAGGCTTGGGACATGGATTATATTAGTCGAGGTCCTTGTTGCTGCAATGGTCAAAGGCTTGGGACTTAGACTAGATTAGTCCTTGTCCTTATTGCTGCATAGGTCAAAGTCTTGGGACATAGATGATATTAATCCATGTCCTTATTGCTGCATATATCAAAGGCTTGGGACATGGATTATATTAGTCGATGTCCTTATTGCTGCAAAGGTCAATGGCCTGGGACTTGGATTAGATTAGTCCATGTCCATATTGCTGCAAAGGTCAAAAGGCTGGGAACATAGATTAGATTAGTCCATGTCCATTGCTGCAAAGGTCAAAGGCCTGGGACTTAGATTAGATTAGTCCATGTCCATATTGCTGCAAAGGTCAAAAGGCTTGGAACATAGATTAGATTAGTCCATGCTCTTATTGCTGCAAAGGTCAAATGCTTGGGACATAGATTAGATTAGTCCATGTCCTTATTGCAGCAAAGGTCAAAGACTTGAGACATAGATTAGATTAGTCTACGTCGTTTACGCTGCAAAGGTCAAAGATAGGTTTGTTTGGGTGCCATAAGAGCTACAGGATCTTGAAAAGCGCGGAGGCAATATGATCTCAGCAACCCGGGTGCTGGATGCGCCGTCGTCTTTTGGGGATCGTAGGTAATTGCGTTCTAGCACCTGTTGAGGGGAAGATGAAGAAGAGGCAGGCAATGGGGATCCCATGCATGCAATCTACACTCAGTGTGGGGAATATCAAGATTGAAATCTGCAAGAATGGCAGTAAGAATGAGGAGGAGAGTCGTAGAAAAGGTTGCTTGATAGAAAGAGCGCAATTTGGTTGTTATTTGTCACTCGAAAGCTAACAAATTAGGACCGCTGGCCGGCGACTATTGAAGTGTGGTCAAGAAGAATGAATAAATGAAATAAAATGTGAACCAAACATAAAATGCAAAGGAGGCAAATATAATCAAGAAAATTCAGGTTGGGGAGTAAATGAGATCATGAAGGGTGAAGAATGGGGTTAGAGTAGATAAAGGGGTCTATCTCCATTTCACTGACGGGACTCTGTAGGGAAAAAGGGTCGTAACTGTTCCCGCGACCCTATCAGATGCTTAGGGAACACACCTTCGAGTCAGACCTTAAAGTCATATCTACAGGACACATAGTCTGGCGCGTAGCCTGAATAGCGATTCAAAACCTTGTTCCCGAGAATGCGTCCGTCGAACCAACCCGAAAGCGGAAAATAAATAAAGTACTGTACTCGTTTGTATGATGACAGTTTTCGTTCAATTAGCTCAGGTGAATAACTTAAATACATTGGTCATCATCCAGTAAAGTAGTTTAATTTCATTGAGAAGTATTGAAAAACATGATGCATAGGCTCTACGTCAACATATCTTCTTGCTGACAGTCCACCAATAGATGGTGCCGTTCGAGAATTTTCTCATTTAATCCATAGATGGCGATGTGATTTTGATAATGTTTAACTCACCTCCTACGACAAAAGAACCACAACAAATATCGAGATAAATAGTATAACATGTTTGCATCATTAGAGGTGATGCAATGTTCCACACTTGCTCAAATATTGACTGATGACATCGCCATGTTGCCGCCCCCTCTTTGCGGTTGCATGGCGCTCACTCGAGCATTAGAGGCAGTTAGCATCGCTCCCGCTACCCAAGATAAATCAGTGGTAAGAGTAGACAAATAACGAGCGCGGACGGAGTAGACAAATAACGAGTGCGGACGGAGTGGACAAATAACGAGCGCGGGCGAGTAGACAAATAACAAGCGCGGATGGAGTGGACAAATAACGAGCGCGGGCGGAGTAGACAAATAACGAGCGCGGACGGAGTGGACAAATAACGAGCGCGGGCGAGTAGACAAATAACGAGCGCGGACGGGGTGGACAAATAACGAGAGCGGGCGGAGTAGACAAATAACGAGTGCGGACGGTCGCATAAACAACAAATTTAGTAACCTACGTTCAGTGGCGACGAACAGATTTCTTAATTATTTCTAGCTCAACGTAGCTTAGCGTGGTCGACTATAATGGTGACAAAAGGCAGGCTGCGTTATAAAACTACGCCTTGTGTCCTCTGTAGAAGTGGATAAGAATACGGCTACGGTACTCTTTGCGTGTCGTAAGAGGCGTCGAAGAGGCGCGGAGTGAGAAAGGCTGGGGATTCCTTCCTCTACAAATTCCTCCATTTGAGACGGCAGGACGAGCGAAAGGACGAGAGGCAGGGGATTTTTTGAGCTGCATACAAACACAATGTACATTTGTGCACAATGAGTCTTGAAGACGTAGGATGCTACGTTATGACAATCAAATCAGATTAAGTAACAATATTGAGGACATCACAGCGTGTAACTGAGTACATCTTACTTTTGGAGCTGAGCGTAGGTACACGACTCTTTCCAGAACATGTCATGACCAAAGAACTATCAAAGTAAGTTTCAAGTACTCAATAAATATGAACTCCTGATGACATAGAGAATTACGATCGGACATTGGAAAACATTTAGAAAACAATTCATAGAAACTCGTAGGTAGTCTCAATTTTGATTATCCGCCTAATGCATTGGGTAGCAAAGGATATTACGGTACGTGTGGGTCCATGTGAGTTAGAGAACTCGTACACAAACGCATGGACTTATTGTGAGACCTTAAATTTATTTACAAAAAATATATTCGAATTTAAAATCAATATTGATGATGACCGAAACCGTGAAATCGGATTAAGTAACCTAATAGCGTTCATCACATCGTGTGACCGAGGGAATGGGACCGTGAATGAACGGTAGCGTACATCTTGCTTTCCTAGCTGAACATAAGTTGAAACCCTTCCGGAACACGTCACGAACAGTTGCCTAGCTTGCTTTATGCAATAATGGAATTCGTTTGATGATTTCATTATATGTTTAACAAATCGAGTCGAAAACAAATCAGAAAAGAAATGGTGGGCTAAGAGGAGAGTACGTAAAAGGTTCAATAGTGTTTCTACCGTCATTTCATTTTGGAATTCTACCAATACCCTCATCGATGTGATCTCCATAGGAACAAATGTAGCGCATACGTCGAGGTTCGCTAATGTTGAGACGCATCATTATTGATCCCTTGCGCACATTTGCGCATTCGCCAATTAACAGTTACGGCAGTAGCTGTTAAGTCGGTAGCAGTAGCAAATCTCTCTATCGATAGCTATCCCGAATGGTTCTTTGCAAACAAACATGTTGGTTGATCTGAACCCAAATTGAGACAACGTGGAAGACAAAAAAATGAAAATCCTGATTTTTTTACATTGGAGGACAGATGAGCAAATACATTCTTATAACTTTGTGAACAGTCAGAGTCAATAGTTCAATTTTAAAAAATTCGTAGCCCTGTCAATGATATTGGTACAACGGGTCTGCTATGAATGATTTGTAGAGATATTCTAAAGGTAATGCATAGGACAACTCTCTTGTAGACTGCCAACCTGGTCCGACAGGGAGGAAGCACCCCACACTGGCTGCCCTTACTGGAGGTGCGGAAGGACAAGGGCTCTCCACAATATCCTCAACATTTAACTTACGTAAAACTCCACGCATATATTTGATATGCTGACGGATATCTACGAATCAAGAAATATATTTAGTTACAACCGCTGTCAAATATTGACATGTTGAATTAACAGTAATATGAACAAGTTTGTCCCCGTTGGATACAGATACCGACGCGAGTCCGCATGCCCAAGAAGAGGGGTGGCCGACGTCAAGACTCACTTCACACTCCGCTCATGCACTCACACGCATACCAAAATTAGCCCTTTAGTGATGAAGGGTCCGGCCGGGACTCTGCAACACACCCTTTGCGCCAGGAGTGAGGAGTACTTATGAACGCCGCGTAACGCATTTTTTTTATTCGGGCAATGTAATGGTTAGGATATATCTAATTACTTTCGGTGTCCGACTTAGCCGTCATGTAACTCGGACATTTTTTTATATTGTTCCCTTTTGGGTCAAGTTAATTAAATTAGAGCCAAGTTAATTACTGTTGGGGACCTTAGCTTTGTGAGTCAGATAACAGGCCATCGAGGCAGTTTTATCGGCAAGTGTATGGATGGGCGACCTTGGGCGATCATGTAGCTGGAGTCAGGCGGGCGGCGCGAAGGGGTGGCTAACGGGTGGCCAACGGGTGACGGGTGGGCTTTCGGCCCTTGTTTTCGAATATATATTTGGGAAGGTTTTGTCAATAGGTACAATTATATTTTATTGTATTTGATGTTTATTGTATGTATGTGCGTTTTTTTATCCTTTAGATGACTGTATTGGGGAACGCTTGGTTCCTTTCTGTTATTAATTTTATATATATTCGGTTCTGGTAGGAATATGTCTCCATCTTATTTTGGAGAGTGGTGGGGATGTCGGGACCCTCTAGGCAAAAAATTCAGTACGCCTCTGGAATGTTCGTCAGGTGAGGCTACTCTTAGCAGTTCTTTGTCCTATCAGTAATTTCCACGGTTGATTTGTCATTATTTTTATGTTTTGAGTATCTGTATCATCATATATTTATGTCCAGATTATAATTTTATATATTTTTCTGTGTATAATATGTTTGTATTTCTTTCTAGTTGTGGTATAATTGACTCATTCAATGACAGCTTGGTGGGTTCCTAGTAGTTGGATTGGGATTTGTTTGGGGTTATCTTTGTATTGGACAAATTGTTTGTAGTAATAGTGTGGTAGGTATGTCTTATAACTCGAATTGCACCCTTAGCGTGCGTTCGACCCTGCTTGGTACCAGTTTGATGTGTGGATTTTGGGCAACGTCCTATAT
>SDVV010033199.1:0-11327 GCA_016164225.1 Gammarus roeselii
ATTACTATTGTTATATCCACTGCACACGTGCGTGGCCCGCAGCGTGATGTAGCGCATCAGCAGGGCTAGACATCAGCTATTACTATTGTTATATCCACTGCACACGCGCGTGGCCCGCAGCGTGATGTAGCGCATCAGCAGGGCTAGACATCAGCTAATACTATTGTTATATCCACTGCACACGTGCGTGGCCCGCAGCGTGATGTAGCGCATCAGCAGCGCTAGACATCAGCTATTACTATTGTTATATCCACTGCACATGTGCGTGGCCCGCAGCGTGGTGTAGCGCATCAGCAGCGCTAGGCATCAGCTATTACTATTGCTATATCCACTGTACACGTGCGTGGCCCGCAGCGTGATGTAGCACACCAGAAGGTGAAAATCAAAGGATGCGGAGACATCTAACGGTAAACTCGAATTAGAAGAAGATCAACGACGAGTAGCAAATATGTGAACAATCTCTTATAAAGAAAGTTAAACTATTTCTAGAAGACGTCCATTTAACCTCGGCACTAAGCAGCTACTTGATTGATAATATACGTTCGATTCCAGATGCGGTTATTGTATCAAAATAAATCCTTTCAATAATGAATTGGACTTCTGTGGAATGGAATAATGACTGATTTTACCGTGATTTGTTTGGCTGTTCACGTGCAAGCTAATTTAATAATGTTCCCGGTTTATTGCTAAATGAGCGGTAAACGGTCAAGCGAATGGGGAAAACTTGAGAACACGGTGAACGGTGCTGACCATAAGTTCATTTAAATAATTAGTTAACAATTCAGGTCATGGGAACGAGTTTGTGTTTGCTGCAAATACAGGCCATGTTCTGTTCACTGAGTCATCAGAGGGACGATAATTGAACTATATTCATGAAGCTCAATTCCCGTAGACTAATCTTGCCCTACCTGAACTATGAACGAGTCCGGATAAATGTTAATAGTTACAATTCCACAACCGGCTACCGTAGTCCATCAAAGCACTGTTGAAACTGAATATAATCCGATAGGTCGATAGGTTAGCACGCAACGATTAAAAAGGTCCAGAAGCTCTATGTAGCCTAAATAGGGCCTTCACCTTCGTACCCTGAAATATCATAACTGTAAAATGAAAACAACATGTAAACTGTACAATCTTGTTATAATAAACTGTTTCAAACTGTTAACGGAACACGCATGAAAGGGCACAAGAGATAACATTGTGTGACTCGAGTAAAAAGCCTAATTTGACTGAGATAAGCCCATTCAGTGACTGGGCAAGAAAGCTCCCCTTGAGCGACCTGACAAGAAGCCAAATTTGAGGGACAAAACAAGAAAGTCTTATTTGACTGGTTTGTCAGGAAAGACCTGATTTAGTGATTTGGCAAGAAATCGAAATTTCAGTGAAATGACTAGAAAGCTCGATTGCAACAACTTGGCCATAGAGTCAAATTTAAGTGACAGCTAAGAAGCCCCTTTTGAATGACAGCTAAGAAGCCCCTTTCGAATGACAGCTAAGAAGGCCCTTTTCGAATGACAGCTAATAAACTCCTTTCGAATGACAGCTAAGAAGCCCCTTTCGAATGACAGCTAAGAAGCCCCTTTCGAATGACAGCTAAGAAGCCCCTTTCGAATGACAGCTAAGAAGCCCCTTTCGAATGACAGCTAAGAAGCTTCATTTGAGTGACTCCTGAAAAGTCCAATTGGAGGGACCTTCATCGGAAGCCAATTCAGTGTGACTTAACTGAAAAGCCAAGTTTGACTGACTTGGCTAGGATGCCCAATGTTATGACTGGCTATAAATCCCCTACTTGAACGAATGACGGATTTACGCCCAACTTGAATGACTTGTATAGAATGCTAATTGAACTGGTTTGCCTAGTATGCTCAAATGAACTGGCTTTGCTGGAATGCCCAACTTGACTGGCTCTGTTTGGATAGCCCAATGTGTGTTGATTGATGCAGATTGCCCAACTTGAGGAGCTTTGTTTGGGAAGTTCAATTCCAGTGACATGGTTTGGAAAGCCCAGTTTGATTGGTTTGACTTGAACAGCCCTTTTTCGAGGGGCTTGTTCATAAAGTCAAATTTTATTGGCTCTGTTTGTAAAGCTCAATTTGACCGCAGTTACATACTTGTTAGAGTTTGAATCCATTGGTGAGGGTCGAGTGGCGTGCGAGGGCAGGTATCTTGGTTGGTCAGCTCAGGTAAAGTGTAACCAGTAAGCCTATGCCTATGCTAAAGGTATTAATGACATGATTTACCAATATCCTCCATAAACTGATTTGGACGGGTATAGTTAGTTGAATGTTGAAATTCAAACTGGTTTTGTACTCCACTTTTCTTAACTGCTCAACAAGAGAACATGGCACAAAGACAATATTGAAATAATTCAGGGAATACCGACCAGCAACTCTCAAACTGCCCATTCAATAAAAATCAATGTTTATCAATATCAGCAAAGTCACCAAGTGATACATACTTTAATTTTCCTACTTATTTCTGTTGAACTCATACTTTGTGGCATCAATAAAGAATTAGGAGAGCGGGAAGTATTTCTGCATGGAAATCGTCTGGTCCAGTTTGATCAGACCCCTTGTTTGGTGAAATAGGAGGTGATGGAAGACAGGCATTCGGTCTGAATTATTGTCGATAATGGCCTTTTGAGACTACTTAATTTCAACAAGTCTTCAGCGCAACTGGTGGAATGTATCCAGTCTGTAAGTGGAATGTTTACACAGCCTGTTTAATGTAGTGTCTGTATTCGCTTCATCAAAATCAGAATCAGAAGCAATGCATTTAGACGTCGATGGTTCATCCCGGACTTCACCTCATCTCTTTATGCAAAACTCAAAACTCGATCTTTGAAACACCTTTCAATGTTCCAAGTTTGTAAGGTTCCCACAAGCACTTCTACGAGCTTAAAGCTATTCAGGCAATAAACGTGCAAAATATATTGATCATGAAATTATTCAACCGGCTCTGGTAAAGAGCCGGAATAAATATTCACGTATTTATTCCTAACACACGCTACTCTTGCTCACACAATTTGGCATGGAGATTCCATCTGCAGAATTCCATTTATGACAGGCTAAGAGAGGTAATACCAACAATCGTACACAAGTAAATTAACAATTCATTTCGGATATTTATCTTGCCAAACTAAATATTCGCGCTAAACTCATGCACCACACAGTAATACAAATATGAGTAAATGGGTTTACAAGATTGCGAACAAGGTCACTGCACGACACGGATTCAATTATTATAATTGAACTGAGCAGTTTTCAAAGAGGAAACGGTACCTCCACGATGGAACATCTAGTACTTATGATGACTTGTATACATACATTACCTTTTCTTCTCTAGAAAGACAATGCCTTCGTGTCTGGTTTCCCCCCAAACGCCTCGAGTAAATCCCCACAAGTTATCATCAAAGTACAGGCTGATAACACCCACTTCCGACGCCGCTTAAGCCTCTACATGTTGTCGAACATATGCTCGGGAAAGGAGTAATGTAGTTCATAATAATTTGATCAATAGCTTCAATATATTATCTAGGGTTAAGTAAAGGACTTTTTATACCGTGTGGGTAGCTTTCTTTCACAGTGTACAATGAAAAGGTGTCCGTTTGGGTCGAAATTGGATCAAGCGGCGGTTAATCGCATGCGTGATCTTACCTCAACAGTTTTCATTGCGAATGTGTTTGTTAGTGCCTGGGTTGGACCAGGCTGCAGTGTTTGGTATGGATTTCGTCTTTTTGGAACTAAGTTCACTGTGTTGGAGAGTTAATACAGCAGAAAATATTATTAAGATGTGCGGGTAATCCTCGAGTTTCATAATCTAATCTCACGGCGCAAGTTATTGGGTGTTCTACTCTAATCATTCATCATTGAATCCATTGGTAGGTATTCTGGGCGCTCGTGTTGAGGCACCAGGCCTTCCCAACCCTTGTCATCCGCTCGCCTCTTGATCATTTCGTGATGCCGTGAAACTTTTGAACGACATTGGCGCCTTTTGCGTCATGTTGTGGACCGCCATTTGCGATTTATCTTGTGGAGCGCCATTTGCTTCCTATGATGTGGACCGCCATTTACGATTTACCATGGGGAGCGTCATTTGCGATTTATCTTGTGGAGCGCCATTGGCGATTAATCTTGTGGAGCGCCATTTACGATTTGTCTTGTAGAGCGCCATTTACGATTTGTCTTGTGGAGCGCCATTTGCGATTTATCTTGTGGACCGCCATTTGCGATTTATCTGGTGGACCGCCATTTGCGATTTATCTTGTGGAGCGCCATTTTCGATCTGTCTTGTGGAGCGCCATTTGCGATTTGTCTTGTGGAGCTTACTTTGCGATTTGTCTTGTAGAGCGGCATTTGCGATTTGACTTTTGGAGCGCCATTTGCGATTTAAGTTGTGAAACACCTTTTGCATATCGTCTTGTAGAGCGGCATTTGCGATTTGTCTTGTGGAGCTTACTTTGCGATTTGTCTTGTAGAGCGGCATTTGCGATTTGTCTTGTGGAGCTTACTTTGCGATTTGTCTTGTAGAGCGGCATTTGCGATTTGTCTTGTGGAGCGCCATTGGCGATTGCTCTTTCAAGGCTTGCTTGCCGCACTCTGATACACAACGAAAGCGGTCCGAAGATTCATAAATGATTGATAGATCAATGCATCATTAACGTTAAAATGGCAGTTAAACAAATGATCCATACACTAAAGCTTTCGAGGTGCCTCTACTAACTACTTACTAGTCGAATTATGATCCATACACTAAAGCTTTCGAGGTGCCCTCTACTAAGTACTTACTAGTCGAACTATCGGAAAAACGAACTCAAACATAAAAGAGCAGAAAAAAACAGTACTCTTATATTCAGATCGTTAATTTCATAACGATAGTGACCGATTCGAATAATATCTCGCAAGACCTAAGTTTTTATAAATATAATAAACAACATTCATATATAGCTTGCTTAGGTGACGTAGAATCTGCCAGGGAGGTGAGTTTGTCCGGAGGGGTCAGCCCTCTTACCTCCACACACAACGAAGGCATCCCCGGTGACTCATTTCTTGGCAGGAGTGACGTTGGACCTTTAAACTCGATTACGCATTCGTGCGTTCACGATCATGACATTGATCAGAAGTTAGCATCCGTGCGTTCACGATCATGACACTGATCAAAGTTAGTATCCGTGCGTTCACGATCATGACATTTCTCAGAAGTTGCCATCCGTGAGTTTACGATAAGGACATTGCTCAGAAGTTATCATCCGTGCGTTCACGATAAGGACATTGCTCAGAAGTTAGCATCCGTGCGTTCACGACGGTGACATTGATCAGAAGTTAGTATCCATGTGTTCACGATCATGACATTTTTCAGAAGTTAGCATCCGTGTGTTCACGATCATGACAATGCTCAGGAGTTAGCGTTCGTGCTTTCACGATCATGACATTACTCAAAAGTTAGCATCCATGTGTTCAAGATCATGGCGCTGCTCAGAAGTTAGCATCCGTGCGTTCATGATCATGACATTACTCAGAAGTTAGCATCCGTGCGTTCACGATCATGGCATTGCTCAGAAGTTTATTACTGAATTTGGTAAATTCACCCTATCTCTTCCTATCATACTACTGATTTGCGTCCAATGGGAGACATCTTCATGCGCTTACGAATAAATGTTTGTTCGTGGTTCAAAGTATCTAGTTTTCATAGCTCATTTGGCGCTGGCCGCCAAACAGGCAGAAGGATGATATGTTCAGGCGTCCAAATTGCATTGTCTTCGAATTTCAAACAGTTTCGTGGATAGGATTGCGGACCGCCTAATCTAATCTAATCTCATGGAAATAATATTTCAATTAGGCTGAGTGCTTATGATGATCAAATCTTCCGAAAAATAATCTAATAAAATGTATTTATTCGTAACACTTTACAGCCCGTCAATATTAAATACATTCAGTCGGTGAAGCCGCAGTCGAGGCGTGAACGTCATCTGAACTCTACAAAATGTAGCAAATAGGATACAGGTACAGTAGCGAAAAAAGAAAATCATTTAAGATTGGAAATTTAATTGATATAATTCATTGAGAAGCTTTGCCCAGATATAACACCCTAAGAACTCCTATATGAAGTTAAAATCCACTTGGGAAAAGTCGACTTTGTTTTTTGCGGTTATTGACTAACCATAAACAAACTCTCTCTCTCTACTGTAAGATTTCTGCATCTGACTGTACCTCCAGATACCCAGCTATCGTGAGACGAATCCCATGGCGTTGATGGCGACTGTTGCATTGCAGGAACCTAAAAAAGAGTAGCATATCGCTCGGCCTACGTTTAGCTTAAAATAAATAATCAAAACGCTACGTCAAAAAAAGAACGAGCGAAAAATGTATCACATGCAATTCAAGTATCTTTATCATCTACTTTTTTTTTATTCCGTAGGCAACTGTATTGAACGATTATGGATTAAATGTAAACATTGTTAGTTCGTCATTATGTGTTCATTCCTTCTGTTCGGTGGTGTGTACTATTGCCCTGTCTGTTGCAGGTACCATTCCATCTTCCTCCAGCGGTGGCAGAGGACCGACTTTGAGCTGTCACAGCTGCTGCAGCGGCTCAGCACCTCAGAAGTGACCACGCGCGAGTCAACAGGCTCTCCGCGCTGGGCACCGAGGGGGTAAGTAATCAAAGCATGTCTTGTGCGCTGGCAATGCTAATTATGAATGTAGTTGCTAAGCCTTTCACAAGAACAAAGACAAAAAGTGCGATAGATTTAGATAGGCAACTTCACGCTGATTTCGATAGCAACTACTGCGTCAATGTCACTAGGAATGGTCATTGTCAACGACCGGACGAATGTCTTCAAACAACATCAAACAAAATCAGTTCCAAATGTATAGTTTTACCTTGAAACAAACTATTTTTTTTTTCAGTAGGAGCTCCCCAATGTACCTCTGTTCCTTGATGCTAAGACCGCATTTGACCGTCTAAATCACTTGGCAGTTTTCAGAAAATTATTGAATAGGCGGCGTCCGTACATCTCACAGAATGACTCAATTTTTTGCGTGAACAGCAACTAATTACAATACGATGGGTGAGCTCAATATCAAACCCGTTTCGAGCCACAAATGGGATAGGGCCTTCCTTCGAGTGGGATAAAGCCCTTCCTATTCAATTGGTATATAGACATCCTACACGCCCGGCTCTCTCTTTGGCGTGTGTGGAGTCACATTGGCGACTGCTGTATTAATGTATTAGTAATGGTGATGAAAGGTTCTGCTGGCTCCTAATGTGGGTGTTTGTCAAACGTGCTAAATAATTGTGAGACGAGGCCGCAACACTAGATACTGAGAACAATACTAGAAAATCTGTGAATGTGCATGCTAGTAAAACTACGCACTTGCGGGGTTGAAAGAAAGAGCTAAAAAGAGCCCATCGCCTCCATGAGCGAATCATAATTTCTAACAATCCCTGCCTGGAGGCCATAAGCAATAGTGAGGGATACGGATTATCCCCATTGGAAGAGAGATGAGACAGAATAGTGTTGGTGCAGGAGGATCCAGGTGTTAGTAACATTAATGTTTAACTGCTACCGTGTTATGAGCCTAATGCATGTGTGTGAATGTCAGCTTAGGATACGTCCCTGAATAAGTTGGTCAAAATTTGCTGCGTGCATTTCTTCGTGTATTTCCCTCCGTCTTTCACCACGCGTAGTTGAGTAATTTGAATGGATTGGTACAAATGTTTGTTTCAGCTCGTCTCTTGGTAATCATTATTGCTCCATCGAGTTCTTCAATAAAAGCAATTAAGACTATAAACATTATCCTCCTTAAATACACGTGAACCGTCGTTTGAATGCTAATGAAACAGCCTCAAATGGTCGTATTGTTGACACAACAGCCACAAAAGCGTGTTTCGCGAAATATCTAATAATATTTCAGAAACATGCATGACGACACATTTATGTAATAATGTGCCTCCGTTATAATAATGAATCTACAGTGGGTGTTGCAGTTAGATGATCCCAGGCTGTGGATTACTCTGATGAAATGGTGCCTCCGTTATAATAATGAATCTACAAGGGGTGATGCAGTTAGACGATCCCAGGCTGTGGATTACTCTGATGAAATGGTGCCTCCGTTATAATAATGAATCTACAGTTGGTGTTGCAGTTAGACGATCCCAGGCTGTGGATTACTCTGATGAAATGGTGCCTCCGTTATAATAATGAATCTACAGTGGGTGTTGCAGCTGGACGATCCCAGGCTGTGGATTACTCTGATGAAATGGTGCCTCCGTTATAATAATGAATCTACAGTGAGTGTTGCAGTTAGACGATCCCAGGCTGTGGATTACTCTGATAAAATGGTGCTTCTGTTCTAATAATGAATCTACAGTGGGTGTTGCAGTTAGACGATCCCAGGCTGTGGATTACTCTGATGAAATGGTGCCTCCGTTATAAAAATGAATCTACAGTGGGTATTGCAGTTAGACGATCCCAGGCTGCGGATTACTTTGATGAAATGGTGCCTCCGTTATAATAATGAATCTACAGTGGGTGTTGCAGTTAGACGATCCTAGGCTGTGGATTACTCTGATGAAATGGTGCCCCCGTTATAATAATGAATCTCCAGTGGGTGTTGCAGTTAGACGATCCCAGGCTGTGGATTACTGACGAAAGCCATCGTTATTATTTTATGATTAATTGATGCATTGTTTCAAACATGTTGTAAACATTATATATTATATATTTATCCGTTTTTTAACGCTTTGGTAAAAAAATGCCAGCATAGTTTTATTGTTCAAGAAAAGAAACAAATGCCATGAATTCTAGCAGGCTGGACTTTGAACTCATTAAGAGTTGTAATGAAAGGAAACAAATGCCATGCATTCCAGCAGGCAGGACTTTGAAAGCCATTAAGAGTTGTAATGAAATGAAACAAATGTCATGGAGTCCAGCTGGCTGGACTTTGAACTCATTAAGAGTTGTAATGAAATGAAACAAATGCCATGGATTCCAGCTGGCTGGACTTTGAACCCATTAAGAGTTGTTATGAAATGTAACAAATGCCATGAATTCCAGCTGGCTGGACTTTGAACCCATTAAGAGTTGTAATGAAACGAAACAAAGGGCATGCATTCCATCTGGCTGGACTTTGAACCCATTAAGAGTTGTAATGGAACCATTGGACGATCTTTGGCCACCCTTCACGTGTCAGCGACTCAGAGTTGCGACTGTTACAAACTGGAGCCGTATCCGTTTGTCTGTTTCTGCCACGCACGCCAGTGAGTGTACTTGCAATACTTCAGATGTTCTTATCTGCATTTCTTTGATTCGGTCAAATATGACGAGTCTGTAACAATGCACCTGCCTTTCTTGTTTCTAATTGCTTATTATCGAAGTTATTCGTTATTGTGAGTTAACCGAATGTCATCAAGTGTGTGTACAAGGCAGGTCGTTCTGAGTCTTGAACATGAGGCATTGAACATCACAGCGCACATCACGCTGGGCGATCGATGGGCCAGTAAACTTGCCGAAATGACTGTTCAGGTTTGCTGCTCTATACCCATTGGACAGGACACTCGATTGGCGGCTACAGCCTCATCAAGCTCACGTTGATGACTAAACGATGACGCTAATTTCTTGTCAAGACTCAAGAGATTACAACATCGCCTCCCAATAAGTCGAGAGATGTGGTTACCTTCTCAACCCCGGGGCCGTTGGTGGGTTACCTTCTCAGCGCCGGGGCCGTTGTTTGGTTACCTTCTCAGCATTGGGGCCGTTGGTTGGTTACCTTCTCAGCGCCGGGGCCGTTGGTTGGTTACCTTCTCAGCGCCGGGGCCGTTGTTTGGTTACCTTCTCAGCACCGGGGCCGTTGGTTGGTTACTTTCTCAGCGCCAGCCGTTGGTTGGTTACCTTTTTAGCGCCGGTGCTGTTGTTGGTTATCTTCTCAGCACCGGGGCCGTTGTTTGATTAACTTCTCAGCACAGGGGCCTTTGTTTGGTTACCTTCTCAGCGCCGGGGCCGTTGGTTGGTTACCTTCTCAGCGCCGGGGCCGTTGTTTGGTTTTCTTCTCAGCACCGGGCCGTTGTTTGGTTTTCTTCTCAGCGCCGGGGCCTTCGTTTAGTTACCTTTTCAGCGCCAGGGCCGTTGGTTAGTTACCTTCTTAGCGCCGGGGTCTTTGATTGGTTACCTTCTCAGCGCCGGGGCTGTTGGTTGGTTACCTTTTCAGTGCCGGCACCGTTGTTTGGTTACCTTCTCAGCGACGGGGCCGTTGGTTGGTTACCTTCTCAGCGCCGTGGCCGTTGGTTGGACCTTCTCAGTGCCGGGGCCGTTGGTTGGTCCCTTCTCAGCGCCAGGGCTGTTGGTTGGTTACCTTCTCAGCGCCGGGCCGTTAGTTGGTTACCTTCTCAGCGCCGGGGCTGTTGGTTGGTCACCTTCTCAGCGCCGGGGCGGTTGGTTGGTTAACTTCTCAGCGCCGGGGCCTTTGTTTGGTTACCTTCTCAGCGCCGGGGCCGTTGGTTGGTTACCTTCTCAGCGCCGGGGCCGTTGGTTGGTTACTTTCTCAGCGCCGGGGCCGTTGTTTGGTTTTCTTCTCAGCACCGGGGCCGTTGTTTGGTTTTCTTCTCAGCGCCGGGGCCTTCGTTTGGTTACCTTCTCAGCGCCAGGGCCGTTGGTTAGTTACCTTCTTAGCGCCGGGGTCGTTGGTTGGTTACCTTCTCAGCGACGGGGCTGTTGGTTGGTTACCTTTTCAGTGCCGGCACCGTTGTTTGGTTACCTTCTCAGCGACGGGGCCGTTGGTTGGTCCCTTCTCAGCGCCGGGGCTGTTGGTTGGTTATGTTACGATTTTCAGTTCAGGGTAGCGATAATCGGGTTAAAGCAAGGTTGGAATGATGAAACATTGGTGTTATAATAGTATTTTTCATAAAGACAAGTCACAAGTCAACAGGTTAACTCGATAGAGAACTGATACAAAATTGATTAATATAACGGACACCAAGAAAACAAACTGTGAACGGGGACTTAACAAGATTTATAATGTATCAAGCGTATGACGTGGTGTAGGGTCTGTGTGTGTGTTGCGCCGAGCGCAGGAGGGTAGGGTGCTGCGACCGATGGCTCTGGCCGATGGCGAGGAAGTCTGTTGCCCTCTCTCGCTCAAGCTGCCTCTGAATGCTATGTGGGTGGGCCATGATCATGAAATTGAAGGAGATCCTCCAATCGAGGGAGAGGATTCACCCTTTTGGGTCATCTAAGAGGCGGGTCGTCCTACTGCCCCCACCTCATTGGTAAATAAACAATTGAGTCTTTTAACGGATTTTGTGGCTCCTCCCATCTTAAAACAATAAAA
>SDVV010033200.1:0-11327 GCA_016164225.1 Gammarus roeselii
AGCGTAACAGAAGAGCGTAACAGAAGAGCGTAACAGAAGAGCGTAACAGAAGAGCGTAACAAAAGAGCGTAACAGAAGAGCGTAACAGAAAAGCGTAACAGAAGAGCGTAACAGAAGAGCGTAACAGAAGAGCGTAACAGAAGAGCGTAACAGAAGAGCGTATCAGAAGAGCGTAACAGAAGAGCGTAACAAAAGAGCGCAACAGAAGAGCGTAACAGAAAAGCGTAACAGAAGAGCGTAACAGAAGAGCGTAACAGAAGAGCGTAACAGAAGAGCGTAACAGAAGAGCGTATCAGAAGAGCGTAACAGAAGAGCGTAACAAAAGAGCGTAACATAAGAGCGTAACAGAAAAGCGTAACAGAAGAGCGTAACAGAAGAGCGTAACAGAAGAGCGTAACAGAAGAGCGTAACAGAAGAGCTTTCCGTCTATTATTCCACCAATAAGCTTTTATTTTGCTTCATTTTAGTTCAATTGGTTGACCTTCCAATTCAGCTTGTGTTTTAGGAATGGGCATCTCCATCTTGTAAAATATCATAGCCTGCGTCATGTCAACATTTAATTAGCAGGTTTTAATAGTAAACCAATTGGTTATTCATCTTGATAATTGTATCGTTTCAAAATTTCCAGTCGAGTATATTGTCGAATCAACTGCAAAAAGTACAAAGGACCAGGCGCTGGTATTTACAATGTCAATAAAGTTGATAAGGAATAGCAGAGGTACAAGCATCGAACCTTGCGGTACTCTTATATTAAGCTGAAAGAGGACGATTGCTTACACCAACTCACTAGGCGTCTTCTATCTTTCTCATGTCAATGACACTAATTACATGTTGCCGTAATTATGATACCAAAATATCACGGTAACAAAATCGAAAGCTCTGATGAGGTTCATAAAATGATCATAAAACAGAGACTTTTCCACTATCGAGCCGATCAGTAATAACTAAAGGGAATCTTAACAACGCATTTTCTATATTCTTGAAAGCCTTGAAACCATATTGATTTTAGCTACGTGGTTATTAGATACAAAGTGAGTTTTAACGCAGCGTAAAGAAATATTTCAAAACTCCACTTATGACAGGCAGGTCTGATTTTGGGCGAATCTTCTTCAGGCCAAATATGCTTCTATTTCCATAAATAGAACTAATTTTCGCAACTTTTAGTGAATCAGTAAAATAACTCCCTGCTGAAGGGATTTATTGATGAGATGGGTTTAGGGAGCAGCAATAATGCAAGAGAGTGCTTTAATTGCATTGGTTAGGATGCTGTTCCAGCCAATGTGCTACTATTTTTTAAATAATTTATTATAGCTTCTACATCGTCCTGGTACACTGGGTGAAAGAAGAAGAAGATTGCATTCTCAGAATGATGTTCAAAATTAATGTTGTTGCTAATAATAGATTTAACTTAGTGTACCAGGTATACTCTTGAAATAATTGTTGGAAGCATTTGAAAATGTTTGTGTAAAAGGGATGACCTCATCGTCAATAATAATTGAATCCAAATTTCTCGGTTATATTTCCCAGAAAATTACTAATAATTTTTCCGACTTTTTATGCAGTCTCCTTGAGAGATCTTAATCTTATTTTTAAAATGATTTTCTCGTGCAACGGTAGTCAGTTTAGTACACGCATTATTTTAACGTTTATGTTCATGTTTATGCGTGAAGGAATGCCTTTTGAATAAACGGTGGAGTGTTTTTTATAAGGGACAAGTAAGCTCGATGGCATCCAAGGATTCCCAGCTCGTGTTCGACGAAGCTCTAATGTTATTAGAAGGAATTGCACCTCGAACCGCTCAATTAGAACACTGTGACACTAATGCAACTCGAACAGAGCAATTAGAACACTGTGACACTAATACACCTCTAACGGCCTAATTTGAGCACTGTGACACTAATGCAATTTGAACAGCTCAATTCGAACACTATGACACTAATACACCTCGAACAGCTCAATTAGAACACTGTGGAAATAATGCACCTCGAACAGCTCAATTAGAACACTGTGACACTAATGCACCTCGAACAGCTCAATTAGAACACTGTGACTCTAATACACCTCGAACAGCTCAATTAGAAAACTGTGACACTAATGCACCTCGAACAGCTCAATTAGAACGCTGTGACACTAATGCACCTCGAACAGCTCAATTAGAACACTGTGACACTAATGCACCTCGAACAGCTCAATTAGAACGCTGTGACACTAATGCACCTCTAACAGCTCAATTAGAAGACTGTGACACTAATGGACCTCGAACAGCTAAATTAGAACACTGTGACACTAATGCACCTCGAACAGCTCAATTAGAACACTGTGACACTAATGCACATCGAACAGCAAAATTAGAACACTGTGACACTAATGCACCTCTAACGGTTCAATTAGAACACTGTGGCACAAATGCACCTCGAACAGCTCAATCAGAACACTGTGACACTAATGCACCTCGAACAGCTCAATTAGAACACTGGAACACGAATACACCTCTAACGGCTCAATTAGAACACTGGAACACTAATGCACCTCGAACAGCTCAATTAGAACACTCTGACACTAATGCACCTCGAACAGCTCAATTAGAACACTGTGACACTAATGCACCTCGAACAGCTCAATTAGAACACTGTGACACTAATTCACCTCGAACAGCTCAAATAGAACACTGTGACACTAATACACCTCTAACAGCTCAATTAGAACACTGGAACACTAATGCACCTCGAACAGCTCAATTAGAACACTTGAACACTAATGCACCTCGAACAGCTCAATTAGAACACTATGGAACTGTGCAAAGGGATAATTTGAGTTCACTGTATTTAGGTAAGGCATTTGAGAAATCGATTTCTAAAATATATTTTCCGAATAGTATCTTCAAAATTCAATACTAGACGAAAAATTAATTTAAATACGTAGCAAAATACTTTCACCAAAAACGTTTCACCAAAATAATATATGTTTCCAACTTACTATCTTAAGAATAACATAAATATTCAACAATTGAGTAATGAGACCTACAGCCTTATTTAAGCCGTACACTAGTCGATGTAATTGCCGATATTCATCCTTGTACTTTCAAAATCTTCGTACTTGCTGAGGCTCTCATCTTCTTTCTACCACCTCCTGCAGGTGGCGTGGGTGCAGGTGGAGACGCAGACTATCCTGACGATCCACAACATGGTAATTACCCGCAACCCCCGGGTGGGTTTGAGCCACGAGGACCAGTCCATCTACCGCCTCCACTTGAAGGATGTGGTGGAATCGGACCGGGGATTCTACATGTGCCAGATCAACACGGATCCAATGATTAACCAGATGGGTTACCTCCAAATTGTGGGTGAGACTTGTGGCGGCCTAGCATTTGATCACTCAAAAACATTTAATAGTGTCATCAACAAAGGACATCATGCCAGATCCTACAGAGACGTCCGTCTTATGATTATTGGAAACCCTGTTTGAACAAAAAAGTATTGATCTCAATAATAATAGGCTTATGCCTAGCGTGATGTAACAAAAGCATTTCAATATGATCATTCCGGACTGAACATTGTAACTAATGTTGACTAGTTACCTTGCCCATCAAACAAAACGAAAACCCACCACTTTCAACTACTTGGTAGGGCATCTTTAGGGTAGAGTTGGTCGCTCTAACTCTATAATCCTCTCACTCTATAAGCCTCTCACTCTATAAGCCTCTCACTCTATAAGCCTCTCACTCTATAAGCCTCTCACTCTATAAGTCTCTCACTCTACAAGCCTCTCACTTTATAAGCCTCTCACTCTATAAGCCTCTCACTCTATAAGCCTCTCATCCTATAAGCCTCTCACTCTATAAGCCTCTCACTCTATAAGCCTCTCACTCTATAAGCCTCTCCCTCTATAAGCTTCTTACTCTATGAGCCTCTCACTCTATAAGCCTCTCACTCTATAAGCCTCTCACTCTATGGACCTCTCACTCTATAAGCCTCTCACTCTATAAGCCTCTCACTCTATAAGCCTCTCACTCTTTAAGCCTCTCACTCTATAAGCCTCTCACTCTATAAGCCTCTAAGCCTCTCAGTGACTGAGTTTTTCACATTATTCAAGCCTAATTGCTTTCAGGGCTGAAGGACATTGAGGAAAACTTATTTCAGTTATGAGAATATCGTGTCTTTCAAATACACCCGCTGCAGTGCCGCCTGACTTTGAAGAGAGCTCCTGGCCCGGCGACTTGGTGGTGCGTGAGGGCATCAACGTGAGCCTGGAGTGTCGGGCGCGGGGGTACCCGCCCCCTACCGTCACATGGCGGAAGGAGGACCCCGGTGACAGCAACAACTACGGTTAGGAGAGAAGCGATGTAATCCTGGTTGCTCGCATGAGACGACACGAGTTATTTCAAAGAAGTTCACTTTTGGCAAACGTTGGTGAGGTGCTTGTTGCTCAAAATACTAAAAATCCGCTTGAACTTCATCAAAGCTGAGTAATATCCATTTCTTGACTGACCAATTTGCCTCTCAAAATTTTATTCCTCGTAACAATGGATGAGAATATTGTAAGCATATGATAATATTTCATCGCTTAGTGGGTTTGACCAACTCTGATCTGGAACGTAACCCGTCTGACATCCCTTCCCTCCCCCCATCCTCTCCTAAGTGGTGGTGGGAGAAGGAGAGGTGCTCCACATGGTCAAGGTGTCGCGGCTCGACATGGGAGCCTATCTGTGCGTGGCCAGTAATGGTATACAGCCTTCAGTGAGCAAGAGGACCCAGCTCAAAGTACAGTGTGAGTTGTGTTCTTAAAGTTCAGTTTGAATTGTGTGTACAAAGCTCAAAGTACAGTGTGAGTTGTGTACTTAAAGTACAGTATGAGTTGTGTGGACAAAGCTCAAAGTACAGTGTGAGTTGTGTACTCAAAGTACAGCTTGAGTTGTGTCGACAACGCTTAAAGTACAGTGTGAGTTTTGAGGACCCAACTTAAAGTACAGTGTGAGTTATGAGAACTGTGAGGGGGAAGGTGAAAATTGCATAGATATTTTTCTTAAGGTTTAGTCCATGCTTATCGACACCTCCTCGCATAAATACCGCCAACTGCATAAGCCATTTAATAGTATTCCTACCGAATCAGTTAAGTAGTTAACATAGTTTTAAGCCTTGCCAAGATCTTTAGGGCAAGCGTCGACCAATGCTGCCTGGGGTGTTTTTCTGAACGAAGTAATGGAAAAAATGTAATTATTAGCTGAAACTGAAACAAATGAATATCAAGAGGAGTAACTTTCCATGGTTTCAACTCGTCATTTATGGTCATTTCATCATTCATGGTCACCTCGTCATTGATGGCACCTCGACCTTCATGGTCACATCGTCATTCATGGCCACCTCGTCATTCATGGTAACCTCGTCATTCATGGCCACCTCGTCATTCATGGTCACCTCGTCATTCATGGTCACCTCATCATTTATGGTCACCTCGTCAGTCATGGTCACCTCGTCATTTATGGTCACCTCGTCATTGATGGACACCTCGTCATTTATGGTCACCTCGTCATTGATGGACACCTCGTCAGTCATGGTTACCTCGTCATTCATAGTTTCCCCTCGACATTTATATATTGATAGGAAGATCAAATTTTGACGCTTTTATACATAATTTAGTTAACCCTCAAATTCTTCATTTCTGCTTCCAACAATTTATTTCAATTCTTCTGAACGTGATATGTAAGAGGCCTCCTCTTCCTTTTTTTATTGTAGCTTACAGGATTTGCTTATTTGAACGAACAACAATCAACTACAACAAACTGCGTCTAACAACAAGAGTTCGACAGTATTTTATGAGGGAATTGTCTCTCAAGTATAAATATTAAATTGTCAATCCTTTTCAAGTATTCAAGTATTAAACAAAATCATTTGCGACTGAACTTTCTTAACAAAATATGACAATTAATACTCCAATTTTTACTATTCTGAATATTAGAAGAATTTAGCACCGCATTCTCAATTCTGAAGCTGAAACCATTTGATATCCTCCCTTTTCACTCGCAGTTCCCCCAATGCTGTGGATCCCCAACCAGCTGGAGGGGGCAAAGCTTGGGGGGCAGATCACACTGGAGTGCAACACAGAGGCCTTCCCACGCTCCATCAACTACTGGACCAACCATCGGGGGGAGATGATAGCTGATGGTAAAATGGGCCTGACAATGATAGGAATGTCCTATAAGTGTTCTACACAATACTGTAAAGATGCATTTGATACTATATCCTACTCTGAGGAAATACCTGTGATCAAAGTAATGTCAAAATATCAACCATACAGTAAGTTGTCCAACGCGGTGTGGTGGAATATCTTTATCACTAAAACTGTTTGAACAATTGTTCAGGAAGGTTGTTTGATAGATACTTTTAAGTGTGTATATTTTTTATCAAATATCTCATTCATTGTTCTAAGAACAATTCGATTGATTTCTTGGTTTGATATATACATAAAAATATAAATAACGCTTGTCTCAATCTCAACAACGGAAGATTATGTCTCAAAGGAATAAAACAGCGCTCATCTCAATCTCAATGATGAGAGATTATGTCTCACGGGAATAAAACAGCGCTCGTCTCAATCTCAATGATGAGAGATTATGTCTCACGGGAAAAAAACAGCGCTCGTCTCAATCTCAATGATGAGAGATTATGTCTCACGGGAAAAAAACAGCGCTCGTCTCAATCTCAATGATGAGAGATTATGTCTCACGGGAATAAAACAGCGCTCGTCTCAATCTCAATGATGAGAGATTATGTCTCACGGGAATAACAACCATTTCAGAGCAGAGTAATAAATTTCCTAAGGGAAGAAGAAAATGCTTGACCACCGAAATAATGCTGTGTTTATCTCATTAACCAACTAATATTAATATCTGTCCATCGTTGCTTCCTTAACCCCCCCCCCCCTCCACACAGCTGTACCCAAGTACGACACGGTGACTCGTGAGGACTCATACAAGACGTACATGCGTCTCACCATACACAACCTCACAGCTGACGCCTTCACCAACTATAGCTGCATCGCCAAGAACAGCCTGGGAGAGACAGACGGCTCCATCAAGCTATACGGTAAGTGTTGGGGTTCCATCAAGCTGTACGGTAAGGGCTGGGGCCCCATCAAGCTGTGCAGGAAGTGTTGAGGCTTCATCGAGCTGTATGGAAAGTGTTGGGGCTCCATCAAGCTGTACGGAAAGTGTCGGGGCTCCATCAAGCTGTACGGAAAGTGTCGGGGCTCCATCAAGCTGTACGGAAAGTGTCGAGGCTCCATCAAGCTATATGGTAAATGTTGGGGTTCCATCAAGCTGTACGGAAAATGTCGGGGCTCCATCAAGCTGTGCGGTAAGGGTTGGCGCCCCATCAAGCTGTGCAGTAAATGTTGGGGCTCCATCAAGCTGTGCAGTAAGTGTTGAGGCTTCATCAAGCTGTACGGAAAGTGTCGGGGCTCCATCAAGCTGTGCGGTAAGTGTTGATGCTCCATCAAGCTGTACAGGAAGTGTCGGGGCTCCATCACGCTGTACGGAAAGTGTCGGGGCTCCATCAAGCTGTGCGGTAATTGTTGAGGCTCCATCAAGCTGTACGGAAAGTGTCGGGGCTCCATCAAGCTGTGCGGTAAGTGTTGAGGCTCCATCAAGCTATAAGGTAGGGGTTGGGGCCCCATCAAGCTGTGCAGTAAGTGTCGGGGCTCCATCAAGCTGTACGGAAGATGTTGAGGCTCCATCAAGCTGTACGGAAAGTGTCTGGGCTCCATCACGCTGCACGAAAAATGTCGGGGCTCCATCAAGCTGTGCAGTAAGTGTTGAAGCTCCATCACGCTGTACGGAAAGTGTCGGGGCTCCATCACGCTGTACGGAAAGTGTCGGGGCTCCATCAAGCTGTACGGAAAGTGTCGGGGCTGCATCAAGCTGTACGGAAAGTTTCGGGGCTCCGACAAGCTGTACGGAAAGTGTCGGAGCTCCATCAAGCTGTACGGAAAGTGCCGGGGCTCTGTTAAGCTCTACGAAAAGTGTTGAGGCTCCATCGAGCTGTACGGTAAGTGTTGAGGCTCCATCAAGCTGTACGGAAAGTGTCGGGGCTCCATCACGCTGTACGGAAAATGTCGGGGCTCCATCAAGCTGTACGGTAAGTGTTGAGGCTCCATCAAGCTATACGGTAAGTGTTGAGGCTCCAGCAAGCTGTACGGAAAGGGTTGGGGCTCCATCAAGCTGTACAGAAAGGGTTGGAATCCATCAAGCTGTGCAGTAAATGTTGAGGCTCCATCACGCTGTACGGAAAGTGTCGGAGCTCCATCACACTGTACGGAAAGTGTCGGGGCTCCATTACGCTGTACAGAAAGTGTCGGGGCTTCATCAAGCTGTGCGGTAAGTGTTGAGGCTCCATCAAGCTGTACGGTATGGGCTGGGGCCCCATCAAGCTGTGTAGTAAGTGTTGGGACTCCATCAAGCTGTACCGAAAGTGTCGGGGATCCATCAAGCTGTGCGGTAAGTGTTGAGGCTCCATCAAGCTGTACGGAAAGTTTCGGGGCTCCATCAAGCTGTACGGAAAGTGTTGAGGCTCCATCAAGCTGTACGGAGAGTGTCAGGGCTCCATCACGCTGTACGGAAAGCTCCATCAAGCTGTACGGGAAGTGTCGGGGCTCCATCAAGCGTTACGGAAAGTGTCGGGGCTTCATCAAGCTCTACGGAAAGTGTCGGGGCCCCATCAAGCTGTGCAGTAAGTGTTGAGGCTCCATCACGCTGTATGGAAAGTGTCGGGGCACCATCACGCTGTACGGAAAGTGTCGGGGCACCATCACGCTATACGGATGGTGTCAGGGCTCCATCAAGCTGTGCGGTAAGTGTTGAGGCTCCATTAATATGTACGGAAAGTGTCGGGGCTCCATCACGCTGTACGGAAAGTGTCGGGGCTCCATCACGCTGTATGGAAAGTGTCGGGGCTCCCTTAAGCTGTACGGAAAGTGTCGGGGCTCCATCAAGCTGTACGTAAAGTGTCAGGGCTCCATCAAGCTGTACGGAAAGTGTTAAGGCTCCATCAAGCTGTGCAGTAAGTGTCGAGGCTCTATCACGCTGTACGGAACGTGTCATGGCACCATCACGCTTTACGGAAGGTGTCAGGGCTCCATCAAGCTGTGCGGTAAGTGTTGAGGCTCCATCAAGCTGTACGGAAAGTGTCGGGGCTCCATCACGCTGTACGGAAAGTGTCAAGGCTCCATCAAGCTGTACGGAAAGTGTCAGGGCTCCATCAAGCTGTACGGAAAGTGTCGGTGCTTCATCAAGCTGTACGGAAAGCTCCATCAAGCTGTACGGAAAGTGTCGGGGCTCCATCAAGCTGTACGGGAAGTGTCGGGACTCCATCAAGCTGTACGGAAAATATCGGGGTTCCATCAAGCTGTACGGAAAGTGTCGGGGCTTCATCAAGCTGTACGGAAAGTGTCGGGGCTCCATCAAGCAGTACGGGAAGTGTCGGGGCTCCATCAAGCTGCACTGAAATTGTCGGGGCTCCATCAAGCTGTACGGAACGCTCCATCAAGCTGTACGGAAAGTGTCGGGGCTCCATCAAACTGTACGGAAAGTGTCGGGGCTCCATCAAGCTGTACGGGAAGTGTCGGGGCTCCATCAAGCTCTACGGAAAGTGTCGGGGCTCCATCAAGCTGAACGGAAAGTGTCGGGGCTCCATCAAGCTGTACGGTTAGTATTAAGGCTCTATCAAGTAGTATTCGGTGAGAACTGGGTAAGACAGACTTCTTCATCAAGCTGTGCGATGAGTGACGAGAGAGACAGACAGCTACATCAAGATGTACAGTGGATGCTGCAAGATGCAGTGGTCGTATCATAATGCAAACTTGCGGGTAAAACTATGATTATTATGACGCTTTTATATTTTTTAGATTTTTCCTTGTATAATACAGTAAATTCCAGGAGATGCTAATGATCGCGATTCGCTTTAGCAGAGCCTTGTGCAGCATTCTTGGTGCGTCTCTAATGATCGCGATTCGCTTTAGCAGAGCCTTGTGCAGCATTCTTGGTGCGTCTCTAATGATCGCGATTCGCTTTAGCAGAGCCTTGTGCAGCATTCTTGGTGCGTCTCTTATTCGTTGAACTAAAACAAATCTGAGCCGCTGAAACTGTGCGGTTCTCTTTTGAGTCGAATTCTTGGTACAAGAAATGACTTCGCTGACCTCGACCTTTTTTTGTTTGAATGACGAGTCTAACATTTGCCAATCATATTACTGGTAGGGCGTGACGGACAGACGGACGGACAGACAGAGTTACGCGACCCTTCTCATAATAAATACAAGTGAAGGAACCTTCAGCTTAACTGACGTTATTTCACGTCCATGCTTTCGTCTACCATTAACCTTCTCCGTCTCTCGTCCAAGCCTTCCGTCACTCGTCCAAGCCTTCCGTATCACGTCCATGCACTACGTGTCCCGTCCATGCCCCCGTCTCCCGTCTAAGCCTCTGTTTCATCCGTGCCGCCCGTCTCCCGTTCATGCCCTCCGTGTCCCGTCCATGCCCCCCGTCTCCCGTCCAAGCCTCTGTTTCGTCCGTGCCTCACGTCTCCGTCCATGCCTTCCGTGTCCCGCCCATGACCCCTTTCTCTAGTCAAATAATCAACGTTTTTCTTTTATAATGAATGAAGTTGTTTCTACCTTCATTAATTGATTTTTCCGATTGAAATCGTCCGTAAATTGCCCTACTCCGTCCTCTTGTCAAATTCAGTCATTTATTTGCTGCCTGAAACGCTGTCTTCTTGAGTCGACCGAATACTCCCTTGATCACATATCACTCCGCATTCGAGGGGCAACAAATAATGAATTAGGCGGACCTCAACATGTTTTATCATCCTTACTGAGGCCTCCTAATTTCTGACCAGTTTGAATACTGAAGCGTGACGGACATACGGATTGGAAAACATGGTTTAATGTTGCATTCTCTGCTATTAAAAACAGAGCGCACGTGTGTTTGTCTGTCGTCTGCCACGCTCTTCTGTCGTCTGCCACGCTCTTCTGTCGTCTGCCACGCTCTTCTGTCGTCTGCCACGCTCTTCTGTCGTCTGCCACGCCCTTCTGTCGTCTGCCACGCTCTTCTGTCGTCTGCCACGCTCTTCTGTCGTCTGCCACGCCCTTCTGTCGTCCGCCACGCTCTTTTGTCGTCTGCCACGCTCTTCTGTCGTCTACCACGCTATTCTGTCGTCTGCCACGCTCTTCTGTCGTCTGCCACGCTCTTCTGTCGTCTGCCACGCCCTTCTGTCGTCTGCCACGCTCTTCTGTCGTCTGCCACGCTCTTCTGTCGTCTGCCACGCCCTTCTGTCGTC